>BOSO01026278.1:0-14981 GCA_018403395.1 Gorsachius goisagi | reverse complement strand
TGGGCTGCACCAGGGGCTGAGGGCAATGTCTGCTCCTGCGTCTGGAGCTCCTCCTGCTGCACCGACCTGGGGGGCTGCAGGGCTGCTCCTCTCACACCCTCTCACTCCTCTCTCCCATTGCAGTTGTTGCAATTTTTTTCCTCTTTTTAAATACGTTATCTCAGAGGCACTACCACCATCACTGATGGGCTCAGCCTTGGCCAACGGTGGGTCTGCCTTGGAGCTGACTGGCATTGGCTCTGTCAGACACAGGGAAAGCTTCTGGCAGCTCATCACAGAAGCCACCCCTGAAGCCCCCCTGCTAACAAATCCTTGCCAGGCAAACCCAATACACCTCCTCAAGTTGTGCTCTTTCATTCTCTGGCTCTTACGCCAATTCTTGTAGGTTGTTGTTTTGATCACGGATGGAAAATCTGGTGACTCAGTTGAAGAGGAAGCCCAAGTCCTGCAGGATCGGGGGGTGACAGTGTTTGCTGTAGGTACGTATGGACACGCTAAGTGACACGGAGCATTGCCACCAAATGCTGTGTGTGCACCAACACTGGGGAAGATTCCCAATGCATGACACCCCTCTCCTCTAAAAACTGCACTCTTCCATCCCTAGGCTCACTAACAACCTCTGCAAGTACAGGAAAATCACAGCTGTGCTGTGCTTGGGTATTTTTGTTGTTGTCGATAGCTGATTTATTCAGTGGAAATCTGCGGTTTTGCATCTGTCAAAACTACTTGCAAATTCAGGAGGAGTTCAATAAATAGTTCCATAAAAGTCAAAATGTTTTGATGTGACATTTTCAAAAATGAAATGTTTTTGCTTTTGAAGCTTTCTCTTAATGGGGTTCAGAGACCGACTTCAGATACGTTAAAAACGTCCATCAGAATAATTCCATGGGCAAGGAAAAGTTTCAACACCTCCCTGCCCCCAAGAGCTAGATACAGCCTTTTATTACAAGTTAAATCCTTCCCTTCACCAAACATTTCAGGGGAGAAGAAGGGGATGGTGGTCATGAGAGCAACCAGGTCCATTTGGACAAATGTGAGGTGAAAATTAGGGAGGGTTGGCCTGTTGGGGTTCCCCCACACACACCTTTTTAAATTTAACCACAGGAAAGCCCTGCAATTTTCACATGACCTTCCAAAGCCCCTTTGTCTGCTCATCCATCAGAACAGCAGAAATGTCTCTGTATCCAATGGGAAGGATGAGGCCAGATCTTGCCTCGCTCCTTTTCACTCTCCACCCCAAGAGAACTTTCCACCTCTTGGCCCATCAGCAGCTGAATACCCCAGGGCAATCTCTAACATGCTGCTGGAGAAAACCTTGACCTCTTTTCCCTAGTGGAAGAGGCTTCATCTGCTTCACCACTGCCCATCCAGCTTGAGACTCTATTCCTTGTTTCATCCTTTGCCGTGGGCAGCATGACTCCAAAGCTGGTGTGAAATTCAAAGGCCAGCCCATTTCTCCCACTTGCTCTTGACAGCCCTTGCCAATGCCTGGCCTGCCCCAGGGATGGTGTTTGATGTCCTCCTTTCCTCCTCTTTTCTTCTTCTAGGAATTAAGGATGCTGACAAGAATGAACTGAACAAAATAGCCTCAGAGCCCACTGCAGAGCATGTGCTTTATGTTGAAGATTTCCACTTGCTCCACAACGTGGCCCCCAAACTCTCTCGAAGGCTCTGTTTCACTGCCTCAGAGCCACCACAACCCATCAAACAGACTGTGCAAGGTACATCAGGGCACTCCCTTTATCCTGCTTTCCACCTGCTCAAACCAGCCCCTTCCCAGTTCCTGGACGTGCCAACCACACCATGGAGATGGACCTCCTATGTCCCCTCTGTTCATCACAAGGGAGCTTTAGGGGTTGGATGACCCTAGGGGAGCAACTAGCTCATGGAGCATCTATTGCTTGGGGACAGCGGTCCTGTGTATTTTGCTTGTGTCTGCATCTCCATGGTTTATCTGGTGATACCAGATCTTGAAAGTCTTGCTGCTGGTTCAAACAAAAGGAGCAGCAATGGGCTGGGGTAGCAGTTCTGCCCCTTGGGGGCCTTCATCATGGGCCTCTCATGGGGAGCTCTGGCAGCACAGCTCAGAGTCTCAGAAAGAACTTCGTTCCTTGCAGAAGATGCAAAGAGCAGCCAAAGAGATCTCCAAAGAGATCTAGAGCTCTCCCCAAAGAGATACTGATGTTGCAGTGAATCCAGAGGTGACGGCAATGAATTCCCACCCCCCTCTCGGCATACAAACTAATGAGAAGATGAGTTAAAAGCTCGGAGCCGAGCTTGGAAGAACTTCATCTGAGTCCTTAAAGGGTCTTGTTTTGCTTTCTCTGTGGTTCTGTAGCACTTCAGGGCTTCCTGTGATGTTTCATGGATAGGTCAAGCTTTCTGGCAGACTCTTGTCTGGTGGCAGTAAGGAGAAGGGCAGGAAGGAGCTGACACCCTATGCATTAAGCAGGGGAAATGTAGCCAGAATCACTTTGGGTTTCCCTTCTTGTGCTGTCAAGCAATTTGTCAAAAGAAAAACCTGCTTGCGTGGCTCCAGCCTGGAAACAGATCCCAGCTGCCCCTGCGCTCTCAACCTGAGTGAGCACCACCTATACCCAAGGCTGTCTCTGCATTGAGTATGTTGAGCCCATCAATGAACAGCTTGCACATGTACAGCACTGGTACCATCATGATCCAAACCAAAGGCCTTTCCTTTCTCTTTTTGCAGCTGAGAAGGTCATCGGCCCCCAGGATTTGTACGTCAGTGAGCGCAGCCACAGCTCTCTGCGACTGACGTGGATGCCAGCTACGGGGAGGGTGACAGGATACCGTGTCCATCTCCATCCCTTGCTGCCTTCAGGACAGCCAGTTCCAGAGGACCAGCAGCAGGTAGAGTTGCATTCCCATTTTGCAGAGCACCAGTTGCAGATCCTGGTGTTAGGGGTTAGTCCTCTGCTGAGGCTGCTGATGCCACAGCTTGGTTAGGAGGTGGCACTGTGTCCCTCAGCCATCCCACAGCCCAGTGCTTTGGCATAAATTCCCAAAGCTGTTTGCTTGAAGCGAAGGGCTACAGATAGACCGTCAGATTTGAGGGTGTGTTGATGGACACAAATTGCTCTTGCAGAGATTCTGACTGGACACGAGAGGAAAATTTTTCACAATGAGAGGAGTCACCCATTGGAATAATCTCGCCAGGGAAGTGGTTGACTCTGCCACATTGGACACTTTTAAGACTCAGCTGGACAGGGTGCTGAGCCATCTTGTTTAGACTGTGCTCTTACCTTGAAAGGTGGGCCCAGATGATCCTTGAGGTCCCTTCCAACCTATGATTCTATGATTGCCAATGCTAATTTTGGCATTGCTGTTGTGGAGAGATGGAGTTTCTGGGGGTGATGAGGGGGAAGGTAGGGTGGAAGAAAGGTGTGGTACAAACTCCATTGGGATTGATAAGAACAGGTCAATGGGAACCACTCCTTCTCTCCTTACCTCTGTGATACCACCTCTCAAATAAGCCCATCCAGCTTCCCTAGCAACATCCCCCGTTCCTTTTGCTGCCAAGATTGTTCGTCTTGGTAAGATCCCTGCGTGTTTTGGTTTCGGATCTGCCATGTCCTGTCATGAAGAATGCTGCCACGTGGGCCAGCTCGCTCCGATTCAGCTCGGTCACTGCGCAAAGTTTGAGAGCAAGATTGAAGGATAGAAGAAGTATGCCTAAAAGCTTTGATTTCTAATAATAGAACATAGCTATGAAAGCATAAATTATTAAGGTTAAGATTATTAATTGTATTAATTATTAAGATTGTATTTAACAAGAATTATTATCCTTGGCTGCTTCAGAATCTCATAAGAATGTAGTGGAAACACAGAAGTTGTCTCCACCTCTCTTGCCCTCAGGTTACATTGAAATCTGCCTTAATGAGCTCAAAAGAAACTTTCTTTGCCAGAGATGGTTGCTTCTCCTCCATTTTTTAAGGGGATTAGGGACCACCCTCACCATTTGAAGAGGTTTCTGCTCATGGAAGTCACCTTTCAACAGATGTGAAGCCTTGTGCTCCTAACCTGTTGCAGACATAGAGGTCTTCTACTGTGATGGAGGTGTAACAATGTCCTTTGTCCCCCTGTGTGACAGATTGTGGTGGATGGTGACAAAAGTACCGTATTGGTGACTGATCTGAAACCCAACACCAAGTATGTCTTCACAGTAAGGGCCATTTATGCAGATGCCCTTGGGCAGTCAGCAGCTGTCAAGGGAAAAACAAGTGAGTGTCTCTTCTGCGGTCATCCCCATGTTCCTTGTCTGTGTGGCCACAGGAAAAAACGCACCTCGAACCCATATGTGCGAGGAGTGAGGGATGGATGGGTAGGAATGGGTAAGAGGAACTTTGTGCAAATGTCCATGGGGTGGGGTGCAGGGTTGTGAGTGGGTGCAGAGTAACCCATGTGGTTAACCCACTTCAAAGCAGAGGGTGCAGCCTGCTGGATAGCTCACATCATCTCATTTAATAATGAGCAGGATTTAACAAATCCAGGCTGGGGTTCAGTTAATGTCTCCTTCTCTGGAGACATTCAAAGCCCGCCTGGATGAAGTCCTGTATAACATGCTCCAGGAGAACCTGCTTTAGCAGGGGGGTTGGACTAGATGATCTCCTGAGGTCCCTTTCAACCCTTGTGATTCTGTGATTCCGTGATTCTGTAATGTAACACCCATGTAACCTGGGATGAGAAAGCTTTTGGAGACCATGGGTTGAGAAACAAAGGCATGAATTTTATGGAGAGGAGTATATTCTAAACCTCTTGTTTCCAAAGTGGATCATCCAAAAGGTTTAGGCTGCCACTATGCATGTGCTTCAGGCTTCATTTCACTCAAGATGAACACCAAGGTGGTATGATCATGGCCTTCAGGAAATGCCCCAAGTAGTGATCTCTTGTCCCATGAAATGATCTAGGCTTCCTCTGGATTGCACTCTGCCATGCCAAATTCCTTTGCCATCACATGGCCTGGCTCTAATGGCAAGGTTCTTGGAAACAAAGGAGCAAAATCGCTCTTGGCCAAACCTTGGAGTGCAAGACACTGGGTCAGATGTGATGGATGGAGCAGGTTTTATCCCAGAAGTCTTTACACTACTATAAGGGGGTTTAAGAGTTTAAGGGGTGCCCTAATTCCACTTCCATCCCTGTTTTGGATGAAGCACTGAGTCTGCTTTTCCCGAGGGGCTTTGAAAAGAATTATTCCTTTCTTCCTTGCCTTTTGTTTCTTTCCCCACCTCCTGCAATGCCTTAAATTGTTTGTCTTCCTGAGGGAAGGTCTCTGACAGGATGAATAAATAAAGCACCTCAATGAGGTTGACTCACATGTACTTGCCAGGAATAAGATGGAATGCCTTTATGGGTGGAAATAAAGTCATTTGATCTCTTCTCTTATTATCCCCAAACATGAAGCTAGAGACAAAAACTATAAATCTGTCTGCCATGGCTGGCTGGATCAAAATTGGCTCCTCTTTGTAAGAGTTGCATCCATAGGTGCAAGGAGCATTTGATTCATGTGTCCTTGCTCAATCTGCGTGAAACCACCGTGGAGTTTTCTCTGCTCAGGAGAAAATGCCTTGCGAGTAGGTATTTCACAGTTCCCAACATGATTCAAAGAGGAAGCCCACAAACACTCTGCCTTGGGGGGTTTCAGCTCAATTTTTAAGTAGGCAAGGGTTTGGTAGAGGGGGCATGGTTGCTCTTGAGGATTCAGCTGAGAGAATAGGGAGAATTGGTGCTGCTCACCTTTGTGTCTCTTTGTCCTTGAAAGCAAAAGATTTTCCCAGGGTCTTTGTCATGGCTCTTTATTACAGCAGTGTCCCATCAATTTCTGCAATATTTTTGTACCCCAAAGCACCTGTGCCTCCAGTCACTAATTTCCGTGTGATAGAAGAAGGACTTTATAACTTGAAGGTGGCTTGGACACCTCCACTGGGCAAGTTGGAGGGCTACAAGATCTACATCCCCAGAGGTGAGTTGAGATTTTATTAATTTTTCTTGGAGTTTGCTTTGAGAGGAGCAGTGGCCCAAGGACCAGAAAGGTGCCATTTTGTCCAAGGAACAATGCGCAACAGAGCTCCTGGCATCACTCTGGAAAGAGGCCAGGTTAGCCACTTCCAGACAATGTGGTTCCTCCAGGACAGAGGAGGAGAGTCCTTTGAAGGACTTTCTTTTGAAGGACAAGATGGGGATGATGCTGTGGATGCCTTGTACCCATTTGCACTGTCACATCCAGACCTGCCCTGGATGGTTTTCATACTCAAGTGCCTACTTTGGTATGGATGCAGGGTGAGTTCAATCCTTCAGTATGGCTCACGCTCACTTCTGTGTGATCTGGAGGGCTGGGGACAGCATGGATATGTCAAGCCTTAGCTACAGGTGTAACCCTCAACAACATCACATGGGTTAGGAGACTTCAACCATGCACTTGAACCAGCTCCTGTGTGTGCTTTTCACCATGTTGTGAAGACATCGCCATGGCATGTAGACCTCAGGAAATGGGAAGGCTTCACCATCACTCTTCTTGATTTTGCAGCCAACAGACCAGGAATGGTGTATAAGCAAGTCCTGAGGGGCGACGTCTCTTCCCACGTGCTGGATAACTTGCAGGAGGATAGAGAATACAACATCAGCATCTACGCTGTGTACCCCCAGGGGCCAAGCCAGCCTGTGGCTGCGCTGGGTAGAACATGTAAGAGCTCTGACTCTGTGCTTGGTCCTTTTTTGCCCTGGGTGCTGTGTTCACACCCTTTGCTGTTGATAAGCACCTTGCAGTTGGTGGGTGCTGCACCTACAAAGGGGCATCAAATTTGTGCATCAAAGGGGTAATGTTCAACGGGGCTTTCCTAACTTCAACCTTGAGCCCTGCTCTTCTCCCATCATATACATGGACATAGACACCCTCAAACACCATCACACTGCTTGGGAGGAAGGGTGGGAGACCTACCAGAGCCTTCCTTGCCTGTCTTGCACCCACTCTGCAAAAAGCAAGCGAGGTAGTGCATTAGAGACATTGGTCCTGGAAAGCAGTGGTCATAGATATGGTTGTTTTCACCACTGCTTTTATGAGGTGCCATCAGCCTGCCAAGGAGGGCAGGAGGCCTTGCAAATCCCTCTCCTGTTGGCAGGCAGGCTGGAGGAACAGCGATGAAGGGAGGGCAGCCAGCAAAGTCTTCCACTGGCAAGTAGATGCTCTGAAAGGTTTGTTCCCTCTCCTCCTTCCAGTGAAGCTCCTGCCTGTGAAAAGCATCTTGCTGCAGAACGAGACCACCGACACACTCCAGGCAAGGTGGAGCCCAGTCCGGGGAGCAACGGGGTACAGACTCACCTGGACTTCAGCAGGTAGAGACTCGGGAATGGGGTGCATGCATCAGTGAGCAGGGACATGGAGAGACAGGAGCTAAGAGGTCCCCAAGGCATTGGGTGCACTGACACATTCTGTGTCCAGATACGCAACAAGAAGCTGGAGAAAAACAGGGGGGTTGGGTCTGTGAATGGTGGAATTTTCTGCACATGGGGATAAATCAGCAGCTTGCAACAGAGAGCCATAATGTTGATGGTAAACTCCACCATGGATGCAAAAATACCTGCTCTGGCTCTGCATAAAGCAGGATGATGGGTGTCCAGCCTTGTTAACATGGGATTAGCGCTGGATTTACTGGACCTGAGAAGCACTGGAAAGGATTAATAGCTGGAGAGAAGCTGGTAAAGTACTCCATGCAGAGCTGTACATCCCTCAGCCCCATAGCATCTAGGGTTGCCCTCATTTTTGGGGTGACAGCTACCACGTTACAGACTGGAAGTGCCTGTGCTTGTTGCTTTTTCTCTCTGCGGCGCTAAGACCTGGCTTCATCCCCCAACATCCCATAATGCAACCTCATTCTCAGACAAACTTTGGTGTTTGAAGACAGATCTGCATTTGCAGCTGGAGCCTCTCCCCTGCCCTGAGCCCAAACATATTTTCATTGCTGGTGTGGGGGAGCAGAAGTGAGAAATTCAGGTTTGATGGCATATTTTGGCCTTGGGAGATGGATGTTTCTGTGGTTCAAAGACAAGATGGGATGTCAGGACACCTGGGCTCCATCACAAGCTTTGAATAAATAACAGACCCTCCTCTGGCTCAGTCCCCCTGCTTGTGAAACAAGGAGACATCTCCCACCAGGGGAGGGGGGGTAGTTGGAGCTCTGAAGGTCATCAGAAGGGAAAATTCTTTACAGGGAAGATATAAAACTGATTTTATTGCTTTGTAATGAATGGTTCTCCGGAAAAAAAACCCCACCGTGGCACACCCCAAAACTCAGCTGTTTACTCAGTCCTTGCTTGATACCCCAGCTAAAAATGGAGCATGTACATCCTCAGCCTACCACGTCTTCGGAGTGGGGACACCCCTTCCTGAGGGGACAGTGAGGGACATCCTCAGATAAAGCAGCAAGGGCACATCACCTCTGCCCCAGGTTTGCGCTTTCCGAGCAGCTCTTTCAGCTGATACTGGTTCACCCCCAAATCACAGGGTGGTAAAAATCCCAAGGGGCAGCCCACCCTCGCTGCTGGGCCCTGTGTGGGGTCATCCTCCTCCCAGGCTCCATCTCCTCCCAGGGCCACACATTACGGGTGCGGTGGCTTTGGGATCGAGACACCTTCTGCCCATCCCCGTGCAGCCATCCCAGCCACTGGAGGGGTTTGATTTTTCTTCTCTGACTTCTAAGATAAACAGAAAGGAGCAGCTGATATGGAGAGAAGGTCCACGGCCTGGGGTGGGAGAAGGGGGATGGGGGTCAGGGTGCTGGCAGAGCAGAAGATGGGGACATGGCACCCTCCAGTGACCAAACTGCAAATGGCAGCCTCCCCCCCCACTCCCAAACCCCAACCTGCTGCTGCCTGCACCTCTCTGCCCCTCTGAAATGAAACCGGGTTCAATCCCCACAGGTTAGGTTTTAACCCTTCTCCTGCCATGCCTCCCTCTAGAGTGATGCCGACAGGTTTAGCCGAGTGGTTTCTAGTCCACGACAAGGATACAGAAACAAGAAAATGTGGTTTGTGGCATTAGTTGGCCCCAGTGTCCTGCAGGCAGGGCAAGATGACTCCAGCACCAAGTCACGCAGGGTGGGCAGAGCGTGGACCCTGTTACGGGACTGCTCACAGACCCCTAAGTGGCCATTTGTGTGTTGCTACCTGATTTTTTTTTTCGTTCCCCTGAAAAGCCCTGAGCTGCCTTGATCTGTTGGGGATCGCTGAGGTCTGCCCGAGCGGCTGTGGGTTATTTCTACCCGCATATACATTAGCTCCTCAACCAAGATTTGCGCTTGTTGCACGAAGCCCTATCCCTACCGGTTTTGGCTTGAGAACCTTGGTGGCACACGTGCAAGCCAGGAGGATGAAAAGCCATTCAATCTCACACAACTGTGTAGTTCTCAGGTGGTTGTTTGCACGATTGCTCACTGCTCTCCCAGACAAGGAGACCCAAGGAGGGTGGTCCTCCTTGGTCTGACCCAAGGGACCCCAGACATTATTTCTCTTTGCAGAGGGCAGCATCCAAGACGTGAACCTCAGCAACACCTACACCTACTACATGATCCAGGGGCTGCAGCCTGGCACAGAGTACACCGTCACCATCAACCCCATCTTTGGGGATGTTGAGGGACCAGTGGTGAGCAGAAAAGCAACGACGGGTGAGTGCCCTGCAGCAAGGAGCCACCCCAAGCAGACACAGATATGGGTCAGGCTGTGCTGGCAGCACAGAGCTGGTGTCATTTGTAGTCACCACCCTGGTCTGTCATCTGATGCAGAAAGCAATCTGGTTCATCACAGCTTTCAGGGGCCACTTAGAAGCTGTTGGGACCTTGATGCAACTGGTCAACTTTGCTCTCTTACAGTGGCATCAAGCACCGTCCAGATGCTGAAAGTGAGTGAGATATCCATCAACAGTGCTCTGGTCTCCTGGGACTCGGTTGCTGGGGCTACTGGGTACCGAGTGGCTTGGGGTCCTACACCAGGTAAGATCTGTAGCATGGGAGATGAGGCACTGGGAACCTCAGGGATGGCAGGCGTAGGGGCAGGTCCAGCTCATCAACTGGTCTGAGCAGCCACTTCCACAACTTCAGGGCATAATCTGAAACCAGAAATTATTCCTGCACCTGGCCCACAATGCCAGCAGGCAGGGTCCATGCAGCAGCTACGTTCAGCCTGACCCCTGCCCAACGTATATCCCAGTGGGTGCAAGAGTCCGACACCACCTTGCCTGGTCATCCAGCACAGGGGCTTTGCAGCTCCCTGGAGATGCTGGGGAGAGGCAAAGCACACGTTGGAGCCATCCCAGACTGCACCACGTTACTGTGCGGCGTGCATGTGAGAGGTGGTTTGGTTCCTTCAGTTCCTCTCAGCTGGTTTGGACCCTTTAGTCATTCGAATTCCCAAATAAATAACCATAGGAAAACTCTCTTGCCCCAGCACACATACAGGTGTCCCACAACAGAGGTTCAGTTGAGATGGACCACCAGAGAAAACATGGTGTCTTTCCCAGTATGCAACAGAGGAGCTCTCCAGATTCTTCAGTCTTTATCCTCTTCTATTTTCTTTTCTCTCTCCCAAAGAGTTCTTTGGCAAAGACCGTCCTCGCCAGTTGGCCCTCAACAAGTCAATCACAGCCTACCAGCTCCGTAACCTGGCCCATGACACTGAGTACATGATTTCCCTCTATGTACTTTTTGGCTCGGTGCAGGGACCAGGGATCACAACCTCAGCCAGAACATGTGAGTACAGGCAGGACGTACAAGTAGCTACCACAGCACACAGCCCTTGGGTGGCTGGTTCAGCCCTGTGTATCTCTACAAAGCCCTTACACCGTGCCTCCTGCACCCCACTCCCATCACCTCATGTCGGGGACACCGCGGTGGTGGTCCTTTGCCCTGCTGACCTACTGTGCCTTGTAGTTGAGACCATGAATCCCAAAGGCTCTGTCTTTTCTGCCTGGGAGTCTTCAGATGCAAATTGGAGCCAATGTGTTCTGCAGTGGATCTGTTCATGTGCCATGGGCTTGGGCAGAGCTTCAGATATGAGCTGCCCAATCTGTGCACACTGAGCTTCCAGGCATCCCAAAATCCAGACCGATGGCCAAAGTCTTCATCATTGTCAAAGAGTCCAGCTGGAAAAGAGATGAGACCAGGGTAAATTCTGCTATGGGCAGCCATAGGGAGATAAAGGGAGAGGAACATCCTAATGTGGTCCTTTCTGCCTGTTGACAAGGGCTGTCCCCTGCCTCAGTGAAAGGGGGACTCCAAAGGCCTGTGCTGGAAGATCAGGTTGCCTGGACAAGAGGTAGCAGATGCAAATCCTTCATGTAACATGGGGAAAGACAGTGGTCTAGTTGATGGCCAGAGCTTGTTCTCCCACGGCAAACTTCAAGGTTGCTGCATCTTGGTGGGAGAAAGGCAGCAGTCCTGAGCGTAGTGTTCAGAAAGTGAGATTTGTACAGTACCAGATGTATCCTCAGAATTTAAAAGTCACAGAAGGTGACTGGCAATGCTGGAATACAGTACAGAGATAATGGGCTGACCCTTGTGAGGAGTGGGCACAGGAAAACACTGATAGCGCCCATGGGAGCCCTGGGTGGATGTTTCCCACTGCAGGCAGTGTGGGAGCACTGGGATTGGGAATTCACCACTCCCTGGATCCCTGTATTGCCTGTCCTGAGCTTGCAGAGATGCTCCCACCCAGATCTAGTGCAGAATATGCTCCTTAGTGCTAAGGGAGGTAGGATGTACACATGTGTACAGGGGAGGTTGGACTAGATGACCTCTAGGGGTCCCTTCCAACCCAAAACATTCTATGATTCTTTGATTCAATGTGGCCCAGACCTCAGGCAGTGTGACCTGGTGTCTCACAAGGTGAGGATGGTCAGACACTGAGGCTAAGCAGAGATACTGCTTTTAACTCTTCTACATAATTTTGGCCTCGTTATACTGACGAGGAGCCCTGTTGGACAGTAGTCTAATGCTGTCTTCACCTTGCAGCTCCTCTTGGCTACGTCTCCAATTTCAAGGTGATGTCCTACACCAGCTCAAGCCTGTCTCTGGCGTGGAGCGCCATGGCAGCTGCCACCAAATTCAAAGTCACCTGGAGCCCTGTGGGAGCAGGCAAAGGTGAGGAGAAAAAGGGTGTGTGCACTTGTTCCTGGTACAGACCCATGCCATGGCCATGGGAGCCACTTTTCCAAACTTCTGCCTGGGGTAGGAAAGAGGTTTCACTATTGAGAAACATGGTCCTCAGCCTGCATCCATTGGCAATGGTTCCTTCCCTGTTTGAATTTGTGCACTTCTATTTATGAAGATAATCCACAAAGTTCCGAAACAGCAAGGAATGGCTCCTTCCTTTGGAGGGGATGGCACCAGCCTCACTGGTGGAGCTACAGGCTCCAAAGTATCCCTTTATTTTTTACAGAAAAACAGGTTGCCAAGACTCAGTACCTGGGCAATAGGGTATTGGCTTACCGGATTGACCACTTGCTGCCCAACACCCTGTATAAAGTCAGCGTTCGAGCTGTCTTCGGTAAGACCGAGGGGCCGGAGGTGACTCTGACTCACTACACAGGTATGTCCTGGTGGAACAATCCTCTTTATGTTGGAAAGCAAGGGCTGTATTCATGGTCCTGTGCATTGCATGTTGATGGTGGAGTGACATGAGTAGCCCTCGTAGCTGGTAGCAATAAACCATGGCTGTTCCCATGGGTAGGAGTGGACGCGTCTTTCTGGCCTGTTAAACAGGCTTGGCATAGGTAGGCAACCCTGGATGGTTTATTTATCCACAGCCATCTCAGGAAGGTAGGAGCCTCCCTGCAGGCACCTTTTGGGGTCAACTCACCAGCATGTACTCTTGAGGTTTGCCATTCCTTGATTTGTGGCTCTGCCTCTACAAACTTGGGGTCCTGGATACTTTAAGTGGCCTTTTCATGTCAGTTCATTTGAACCGTGGTTCCCCATGGTGTTTGAAGGTGCATCTGGATGATCTGTCCTCTCTTGACCCCCTCCTAATGTCTCTGTGTCGTGTCGCCAGAGTTTGGTGCAGGTGGCAGGAGATGCGGATGAGATCCCTCAACTTAACTGCACAGTGCTCCTCTCCATAGCTTCATTAGGAAATGCAGCCTGGCATCCCTGGATAATGTCTGGGAAGTTGATATTGCATAAATACCCAAATCTTTCTTCAGTGCCGTAGCTTAGAGCCATGAACTCTGCGTAACTTGGGCTGTTACTTCAGACCTCTCATCCTGGTTAATTTTTGCAGCATCTCTTACAGACTCCAACCCTATCCAGACTGTTCAAGATCTAAGGATTACTGACACTGGCGTAAATAGTCTGAAGCTGTCTTGGAGGAGGCTTCATGGGGTAACTCATTACAAGGTATCCTGGGTGCCATTCAATGGTAAGCATCCTGCTCTCTTAGTGAGGTGTGGTAGGAGGGCAGAGCACAAGGAACCCCGGAAAATGGGAACTTAGCACATTCCTTTTCCCACAGGTGATCAGGGTAGATGGGGACTGTAATGTCTACGGGAGCAGGTTGAAGGCCTGTAACTGAGCCAGGTTCTAGTTACTAGTAAAGATATCAGTTTGATATAGGCCTAGTTGGGATTTGGGAAATCAGGGAAGTTGTTCCCTTCTGGCAGCATATGTGATGCCTTTGTGACCAGATTTCTCACCGACCCGTGCCTCAGTTTCCCCACATGGAAAATGAGCACCTAACACTCCTCCCTGGTGAAGTCCCATGAGATATGTGGGAGGAAACTGCTGTAACAATAATTGTTAATAGCAATTACCCTGCCCTTTCTATGTAACACGGGTTTTTGAATGGCTCCTCTTAGGTGGCTTGGAAATGTCCCAGGTGGTTGCAGCAGAGACAGTCTCCTTCACCATCCCCAAACTGAAGGAGAGCACCATCTACACCATCAGCCTGTCTGCAATGATTGGGGGACAGGAGGGAAGCCCCACGCTCCTCACAGCCAAAACTTGTGAGTATAGAACCACTGGGTGAGGACAAGAGCATCTCCACATCGGTGCTGGGGGCTCTCTCTTCCTAGGGGCTCTGATGGGAGGCGAAGATGGAAAAAAAGCAATATTGGCTGTTAGACACCTTACTGCTTCTCAGGTCCCACCAGCCAGCACACCAGAAAACATGCATCAGTCCTTTCTCCTTATTACTGAGAAACATTGGGACTTTGCCTGTCTTCCCCTGCCCAATAACCACTGTGAGACGCTATTTTTCATAGAATCATAGAATCGCTTAGGTTGGAAAAGACCTTTAAGATCATCGAGTCCAAGTTGTCACACGTTATCTTGGAAATTGCCTCTTTAGTTACAATATCTTGACTGTTTCCAGTAGATAAAGGTAAACATCACTCACGACGCTGTGAATAAGCAGATTGGGAGATTGAGTGGTGGAGGCTGGGGGTGTGGAGTCAGCGCGGTGGTTTCGGGGAGCACTAGCATCTGGCACAAGTGAGCAGGCAAAAACTTTCTTGCCTGTCTCAACAGCTCAAATTGCAGTGTTGGTTTAAAGAAACACCCAGCAGTCCAGGCTGAAGATCTGCCAACAGTTATTTGCTAAAATTCCACCAATTCCCACCAGCTGAGGGCTTGATCTGATTCAGCTTTCTGGAAACCCCCTAAAGTGCTGCAAGGGCTCCTTCCTCTCACCAGAAACATGGTATTTAAGGAGGCAGAAGGTGTCCAGAGCTCTTTGCAGGTTAAGGTGTGTTCCTTGGCACACACATCTTTGCACCTTAGAGTAGATATAAAATCATAGAATCACTTTGGTAGGAAAAGACCTTTAAGATCATCGAGTCCAACCTTTAACCTAACCCTGCTATCCCACCACTAAACCATGTCCCTAAGCACCTCATCTATCCTTCTTTTAAATACCTCCAGGGATGAGGACTCCACCACCTCCCTGGGCAGCCCATTCCAGAGCCTGACAACCCTTTCGGT
>BOSO01026275.1:0-15610 GCA_018403395.1 Gorsachius goisagi | reverse complement strand
CCGGAGCAGGTGGATGCCTGAAGGAGGCTGTGACCCCGTGGGAAGCCCACGCTGGAGCAGGCTCCTGGCAGGGCCTGTGGCCCCGTGGGGAGAGGAGCCCAGGCTGGGGCAGGTTTGCTGGCAGGGCTGGTGACCCCACGGGGACCCACGCTGGAGCCGTCTGCTCCTGAGGGACTGCACCCCATGGGAGGGATGGACCCAGGCTGGAGCAGCTGGTGAAGAACTGCAGCCCGTGGGAAGGACCCAGGCTGGAGCAGTTCATGGAGGACTGTCTGCCATGGGAGGGACCCCAGGCTGGAGCAGGGGAGGAGTGTGAGGAGTCCTGCCCTGAGGAGGAAGGAGCAGCAGAGACAGCTTGGGATGAACTGACCCCAACCCCCATTCCCTGTCCCCCTGCGCCGCTGGGGGCAGTAGGTAGAGAAACTGGGAGTGAAGCTGAGCCTGGGGAGAAGGGATGGGTGGGGGGAAGGTGTTATTAAGATTTGGTTTTATTTTCTTATTGTCCTACTCTGATTAGACCGGTAATAAAATAATTTCCCCAATTTGAGTCTGTTTTGCCCATGACAGTAATTGCTGAGTGATCTCTCTCTGTCCTTATCTCAACCCACAAGCCTTTCGTTATATTTCTTCTCCCCTTTCCAGTTAAAGAGGGGAGTAATGTAGCAGCTTTGGTGGGCACCTGGTGTTCAGCCAGGGTCAACCCACCACAGAAGCTCAGGGTTTGTGTTGCATGCCCTGAAGAGGGAGTCCTGGGGGCACTGGTGGAGGGCTGTGCAGGGCAGGGGGAAGCAAAACTGAAGCAGCCACGCTCGGCTGGTTTATCAGGAGTGAGTCAGGCCATGTGCTGTTCCTGTGTAGCACTTGGGCAATGTGCCAGGGAGCAGCATTGGTCCTGTGCCTTGGACCACTTTGGCAATACAAACATGACCAGATCCTTATCCTTTTTTATTTTAATTTCTGTCTTAAGAAACTTCCCAGGTTTCAGTAATGACATGGCAACCAACACTGCGATTCATTTGACCTGACTGTTATTATATAAATATTAGGCTTTGGTCTAAGCCAGCACCTCACTGCACTCAACAACAAAAGCCACATCCCAGTCCTGAGATTGCGAGTGTGAGATGAGCTGGATCTTACTGAAAGTTGCTCACAGAGAAATAAGCGGTGGATGTTTGGGTTAGGTTTTAGTCCAGCTGTTGACAAATCTTGAGCAAACCAGTGAAGTTCAGTGTCTGTCAGAAGGCAATAACAGACTTTACCTGTCTCTTAAATGGAGTGCTATAGGACTGCAAACCTTTCTGAGATCCCTGGCTTAGAAGTGCTGCTGTGCAACTGTAATGAGAAGGTACGATAACTGTTTATAACTGTGACATGCTGGCATGACCGTTAATGAGAACAAAAATTGTATTTATGGGAGAAAAAATGAAGCACAGAACTTACACTTGTAAATAATTCCTACAGTTGTATAAATTTCCCCACTTCTCCACACCAAGTTAAAAGGCAGGGCCTGTGTCCTGGCAAATGTGCTACCTCATTCAGACAAGTATCACTCACCAGAGGAAGTTAAACACAGAATGTTCTTGCAAAAGACATATAAGAAAGCCTTGAGGGAAGATATGATTTAAGGAAAAACTTGCAGGAGGAGGGAGAGGATAAATGATGTACAGAAGTGGGAGGCTGGTTGGAGAAAAAAGATAAGAGTGGGAGAAATAGACGGATATGTCCAAATTTTGTTTTCAGTTACACTAGCATAAATGATTTTTTCGCAGTAGTACCGGCCTTTGGAGAGCCTAGATTTCTTTTTGTTGCTTTTCTCTTAATAGCCAAGGACCAGCCAAAGCCAGAAAAAGAAAACCATATAGCGTGGTCAGTACTCTGACGTGGGCCTACATAATTTGTCATTTTAGAAGCAAAGAGGATGGGTGGGTGCATTTTCTCCCTTTGGGATGTGATGCAGTTTGTTTTTTCTGGCAAATGAAATAGCTTATTGCAATTTACAGCTTTGGACTTAACAAGGAGGTGAGGAATCTGGATGATTTTTTTATCTTTAGTGGACTAGATGACCTGGACGTTATTCAGCCCTTAGACTTCATGCCTATGGCTACCCTGCAGGCAGAAGTACAGCAGGTCCAGAAAGGTGATAGATAAATTCTTGGAAAGGAGGTACATAAAGACATAGTAAAAGGACAGGATAGGGATTTATCACCAATACCCTTAAACCACTGATGCATAGGCCAGGCTCACATGTTCTCCCTAATTAGCATCTCTCACTGCCACTACTAGAGATGCAGTATTAGGCCAGATGGACCACAGGGTGAGGTATATTATGTCTTATGCCCTTACACTCTGTACCTTACAGATCACACTTTGATTTCGAGGTTGAACTCTCCTGCAGGCTGAGCCAAAGTTCTTGGCATACACATGGGAGATCAGCTAGGTCATCCATAGTAAGGTGGGTCCAGGCATTGAAGGGAAGCTGGTGGGATGGGGAGAGCAGTGCTCTCACAAGACACAGCTAGAGTGATCCTGCAAAACAAGGAGACCTGCTGGAAGTTCACTGGATCAATGGAAGATTAAGAAACCTAGAATTTTGCCAGAAGGGAAATACTAGGATGGCATTCAGAGGAGTGTAGGAGTGCAGACAGAGCAGAACGAAATGCCAATTGACTGAAAGTTTCTCTGTTGTCTCTTCTAATGTTTAATACCCTTTTCAAAGTGTGACACATACCAGCCGAAGTGTGGGAGGTAATTCTGTATCACTGGCCTAAGTTCCCTCCCACACAAAGCAAATGCTTTTACTTCGGCCTATCCTTGGCTTTCACTGTGAGGATCCACAGAGCCAGTTCTTGACCTTTTGGAAGATGTATTTTTAATTTAAGAATGCTCTCATACACACATTTGCAAGTAAATCTTCACTGAGCACAACACTGAAAACAACAGCAGGTACAACATGCCGTGCAACCTCTGACTCCTGAAAACGGTTGTTCTCTAGATTAGGATTCATCCTTGTTATTAACAGGGGCCTCACAAAGGTAGGTGGGCACTCTCCCAAACTGCATTTCATTGCACTGCCATTACCTACAGTCAGAAGTCTAACTGCCCTGACTACTTTGGCAGATGCCACTCAATCAATGTAAACAAGCCAGGGTACTCTGCCTGGCCTTTAGGCAGCCTTTCAACAATATTTAGGCTTCCTATAGGTACCGTGACAAAGCTACCACCCCATGAACACATTGTGGATACAGGGCAGCCAGGTCTAGATGTGGGCACTGAAGCTAGATGTGGGCGCCTGAACCCCACTCCTTGTGACTGATGTCTACTGAACTGCTTTCTGCTCTCACTTGATTGCACTGATTAGTGGAGGGATTCATATACCTATGCGTCTATAGTGCCATTTGAGCCTCCAGACACCTTTTTGAAAGCATGTGGGTTTTCTATAGGCTCTTTATCATGGTTGCCACCCCCATGCAGGTATCTTGAATAGGGAAAATCCAATGGCATCACACACTATGTTTAGGCAACTGAATGAGGATCCAGGTGGCCATTGTCTATAATAGGATTTTAAATACCTTCCCTACACCTACTTTTTAGTGTCTAAATCTCAACTGAATGTCACTAGGAGATGGAAAGTGGATTTTTTCCCCACAAGATAGGCCTAACACTGTGATCAGGCCTCCTCAGGGCAGCTAAAGTACAGTCTTCCAGGGAATAGATTTTTTTTTTCCATTGTGGACAAACCCTTTGAGTCTAGAAGAAATCTCTATGACATGATGAGGATTTGCTACAAATAGGCATTGAATTTGTCATGTAGGTCCATAGGTAGCAACTTTGTGCGGTCCTTATATGGTAGCACTGTGAAGGAATGGCTTCCAGATGTTCACAGAATCACAGATGGTTGAGGTTGGAAGGGACCTCTGGAGGTCATCAGGTCCAACCTCCCTGCTCAAGCAGGATCTCTTACAGCCAGTTGCCCAAGACCATGTCCAGACAGCTTTTGAGTATCTCTAAAGAGGGAGACTCCACAGCCTCCCTGGGCAACCTGTGCCAGTGTTCAGTCACCTTCACAAGAAATAGGTGTTTCCTGATGTTCTGAGGGAACCTCCTGTGTTTTAGTTTGTGTCAATTGCCTCTGGTCCCTGATCAGCACTGAAGAGAGCCTGGCTCCATCCTCCTTACACCCTCTCTTCAGATCCGCCCTGAGCCTTCTCTTCTCCTGGCTGAACAGGCTCTCTCAGCCTCATATGTGAGGTGCTCCAGTCCCTTAATCATCCTTGCTGCCCTTCATTGAACTCTCTCCAGTACGTCCATGCCTCTCTTGTACTGGGGAGCCCAGAACTGGACACAGTACTCCAGGTGTGGCTGAGTAGAAGGGGATCGATGGGCCGGTAATACTTTGCCTAATGCAGCCCAGGATTCCATTTGCCTTTTTTGGAGCAAGGACATATTGCTGGTTCATGTTCAACTTGGTGTCCACCAGGACCCCCACGTCCTTTTCTGCCAAGCTGCTTTCCAGGTGGGTGGCCCCCAGCATATATTGGTGCATGGGGTTGTTCATGTCCAGGTGCAGGACTTTGCACTTCATGAGGATAAAGTTGAAGTGCATGATAGGATAGAACTCCAAAAGTAGAAGAAATGTAAATTGTCCAATATTGACGAGTTTCCCTAGAAGCTCAGAAGCCATTGACTAAGTAGATAGCTGGTGCTGAAAGGAGCTTGTGGCACAGCGCTGGCATGCAGGGACAATCGTGGCTTTCTTTGAACTGTTGAGAGGTGAACCTTTCTAAGGAAGTCACATGAGAATTGAATGGTGCTTGTCTTTAGCCTTGAGTTTGATGCAGTTTGCCCATGAAGCCTAAGAAGCAGGAGTGTGAACAGAAGTTCAGAAGTTACCACAGGCAGAGAGTTACAGTCCTAAGTGGTGAGAGGCAAGGGCATTCACCAGAGTGAACATGCTAGCTAAATCTGTCCACAATAATGACTTAAACAGTACTTAGAAATATTGTGGGGCCCTGGAGCTCTGGACTGTGAAATTGTTTCAATACCTTCAGCGTGGTTTTGGCCAAGGCCAATGAACACTCTCTTAACCAATAACTGATCAGGGTCCTGGACTCAACAAGGGCTTGGGAAAGAGGTCACCCACTCACTGTTGGAGGGAGAGACAATGATTGTGCCAATCTGTCTTCTCCATCCCAGATAACAGTCCTGGGAACATTTGATACAGGGAAAATTAGGGTACAGATAGAAGCTGCCTTGCCCTCAGGTTTTGCATATGGCCTCCACCCACCTTGTTCTGCCCCCCGAGCTGAATTCTCACTGCTGCCCCTTCCCAGCCTAATGATCTACCCTATTCCTAGCCTAGTCCCTGTGCAGACGCTGAAGTCCCACCAGCCACAATAACCTAAACTAATAGGTCTGGGGAAACTCCTGTCCTTGCTATCCTCTCTTCCTTGCAGCACAGACTGTTGGCTAGCCCAAAACCAGAATGAGTGTGTATTGTATCAGAGCTTGTTTGCAGGCTGTCTTTTCGGCCTCCCACAGTTAGTACAGAAGTTAAATACCTGGAAATTGGGAACTTTGGTGCAGCAGAGCTGAGTGTGGGTTAGATGTCTTTCTCTGAGGTGGTATGAGTGAACATATGTGAAAGTGGTCTGCTAGACATAGAGAAACCCTTGTGCATTGCCCCACATGTAGATGCTGAAAGAAGGAGAAAGAATTGCAGGTGAAACCTTAACCACCTAAAGCCACTTCAAACATATTTTCAAGCAGGTGAATCTTAGTTCTACTGTCAGACCTTGCAGAACTCTCAAAACTGTCTCTGAAAAAAACCCAAACAATCTGGCAAAAAAAAAAAAAAAAGGCCAAAACAACCTCAGTAGATTAATTCATCAATCATTGTTATTTTTTTATATTAAATGAAAATGACAGTCCATTCACCCTGGACTTTTAGAGGTCAAATACTCAAATCCTGAAAGATTTCTACTATTTTTCTCCTCCCGCTATCAAATTCCAAGTTTCTTCCTTAATTCCGAGTAAAAATCTACAAAGTAAAATGCGCTTGTTAGCAAAACATTTCTCATTAGCCTCCATTGTTACTAACATTGCTTCATCTGCCATATGTTCATCATTTTAAGCCTTGCGTTAGATACTCCTAAATTCTGCCTGTAAAGTATGAAAATAATTAAGAATCCAATACAATTTGAAGTATAACATATTCTTGACATGATTTTCATGTTTGCCATTTTGACAGATTGGTGTAGTTGAATATCAATTTTACTGTTTCCCCTTCAAAATAATTTTAGCTCCCCTGGAGGAAGAAATTAATGAAACTAAGATATTTTTTATCTTGAAAATGTGAGATTTTTTTGTCACAAGGTGTCATGCACATGAAGATGTGGAACCATTCTGCTGAGTCACTCCGACAGCTGCACCACGCCAATTCTCTTAGTTCCAACTCAGAAAAATGAAGAAGTTGCACATTCCTCAGAGGCAGAGTATACTGGGAGTCAAGACACAGGAAGGAATTCCTCAGCATCGTCATGCTTAGTTGGGAGATACGTAACTTGTGGCATTTATGGCTGAAATAAAAGTATCATGTTGGACTGTCCCCACACAGCATTTATGTAAGCTTTTTATAGGTATGAACTGAGTGAATGAATGAGGAGCCTTATAAGCTCAAATAATACAAGCTCTACAAACACACAAATAATACAATAGTACAAACAATACAAGCTCAAATGGCTACAAGCTCTACATCCCACGTTGAGGTGCCTGCCTGCCACTATATCCAGGCACTCTGTGTGTGCTTCAAAGGACAAGGGAAGTCCTGGTCACATCAGGGAGATGGATCGTGCATCGTGCAAATGCAGTCATCAGAGAAATGAACTGCAGTCTTTTAGCCCAGTCTCTACAGCACGTACAAAAAGAAGGTCTAAAGCTTCGTAACTGAACAAAGTTGAAGAGCTATTCAGAGAGATTTCAAAAAGCACAACTTTGTTGTGAGACCATCAACTAAATTATAATACTTTCTCAAAGCACAGAAATGTTGGACCTTCTTAATGAATTCATTTTTAAGAATGTTTACATTAAAGCAGACATTTTATTTTTGTTAACTTTTTTTTTAATTAGGACTGCTGATATTTATTCTAAAATGTCAGAGGCAAACACATGGAACTGCAGGGTTTCAGCCCAGGTCTTCAGTCTAACATAATTTTAAGCATGTAAAAGCCAGCATGTAGGAGACTCCCAAAATAATGAAAGCTGGGACAGTGAGATAAGGCACAAAAAATGCACAATCTGCTAAGTCTGTCATGTGTATGCCATGTAGGGATGCTATACTGTGGTGGGTTGGCCTTGGCCAGTAGCTCAGCTCCCACCCAGCTGCCCGCTCAGCTCCCACCCAGCTCCCCCCTCACTAGGACAGGGGTGGGAAAGGGGGAAAAAACAGGAAGAACAGGAACAAGAAAGGTCAAGTGTCAAGATAAAGACAGGAAGATTGCTTACTAATTACTGCCGTGGGCCAAACAGGTTCAAATTGGGGAAAATGAACTTAATTTATTGCCAACTAAAATAGATTTGGGTAGTAAGAAACAAAAAGACAAACATTAAAGCAAGACCTTTCCTCCTCCCTTTCCTAGGCTGAACTTCAGTCCTTCACTCCAGACTTCTCTATCTGCACCATAAGCGGTATAGTGCGGAGGGAGGCAGATTATGGTCAATACATAGCATTTTTTCTCTGCTGCTCCTTCCTTCTCACACCATTCCTCTGCTCCAGCATGGGTTATCCATGGGTTAGAGTCCTGTCAGGAAAATGTGCTCTGGCATGGAGTCCTTCACAACATGCCATGGAGCACCTCCTCCTCTGACACAGAATCACAGAATCACAGAATCACAGAATCACAGAATGGCAAGGGTTGGAAGTGACCTCTGGAGATCATCCAGTCCAACCCCTCTACTAAAGCAGGGTCACCTAGAGCAGGTTGCACAGGACATCATCCAGGTGGGTTTTGAGTATCTCCAAAGAAGGAGACTCCACAACCCCCCTGGGCAGCCTGTTCCAGTGCTCTGTCACCCTCAAAGTTAAGAAATTCTTCCTCACATTCAACTGAAACCTTTTCTGCTTCAGTTTGTGCTCATTGCCCCTTGTTTTGTTGCGGGGCACCACTCTGTTGTTTCTCACTTTGTCTTCCCTCCTCCTCTCTCCACCTGGAATTTTTTGCCCTGTCAAATATGGTTTCATAAAGATGCCACCACCTTGGCTGATGGGCTTAGCTATGTCCTTCAGTGGGTCCCCTGTGGAGCCGGCTGGAACTGGCTGGAACCAGCTATGTTCAGCATGGGACAGCCCTAACCTGTCCTTACAAAGGCCACCCTTGCAGCTCCCCCATGGCCAAAACCTTGCCACGGACACCCAATATATATACCTTTGACACTGCAAGTTGAAAATCATGCTTTCAACAAATGACTTTTTTCCATGGTTTGTGAGTTATGATTGAGCTTGTTTTATGTACCCCAAGAAATGGTGAAGGAGGTGTAAGTGCTCACAGCCATAGTTGGTATAAACCCTAATATGGATATTACACCAAAAGTCATGGAATCTATTCTATCGAGGAGGGAGCTCTTACATTTTAAAGAAGCTTTTGTATATGTAATCCTCTCTATAAGATTTCTGCAACACTTACTAACCTTAAGAAGCGAGTAGGAAAGTGGCCAGCCCCTCAAGGCAGCCAAGGCATTAGAAGACCTTTAGTGAAGAGAGGACGAGTTTCAGCTCTGTCAGCATCACCTCAGAGGGTGGAGGTGCTGCTGGAGCTGTTCCCTCTGCACAGTCAGCCGAGACTGCTCCTGGAGCACAAACCTATGGAGCAGTTAAGAATGAAGCTGAAATTCAGATAGGTTGTGCTGCAGCGAAATATGTTTTGGTTTGTGTGTCTTTATGTTTCTGTTTTGTAACCAATTGGCCAACCTCAGACTTTTCAAGAACATACTTGGATTCTCCCTTAATCTTACCTAGTAAGAACCGTCTGCTTGAAGCTATCTACCATGCCCTGCAATCTCTGTTTCCAATGGGCTGATTGGTCTCCCCACCTCAGGCACTGCTGATTCACTCTTAGTGCCTGCTTGTCAACATGTTTTCAAGCTCTGAAGGGCTCTGCACTGAACTGTGAGAGTCATTCTGGGTACTAGTGACATCAGCTGTCTGGTAAATGGAGAAAAATTTGCCATAGACCATGCAGCTCAGTGTTTTGCAATAGCAGGAGTCAGGAGTGGAACAGGCGGTGTTACCTGCACTACCTGGTATCAGCATAGAAAAACATTAACCTGTAAAGAAATATTACCAGCTTGGGATGGTAATGATTGGGGTAGCCTCGGTTCAGTCTCCTTCCTATGTGGATCTGTCTTTCCAGACTCAGTTCTTATTCAACACCAATCATATCTATAATGCATATATGTGGAGCTAGTTCAACAGCATCATCAGCAAGACTGGATGGTGGGGTTACCTGTCTGCTTCACCTTGAGTCTTGTGAAGCATACATGTCTTGACATACCTGCCTTGACTACAGCCAAGAGAGATAGGTACATTAGAAGATTATTGTTTCTTGTACCAGCATGAATGACAGCAGGTTTTCCCAGACTTCTATCACATCTCCTGAGGTTGCCATATGGTGGAGTTCCTGCCAAGTTTATTCCTATCCACACTCTAGTAACAACCCCCTTTTTATATCCCTATGGGTCTTTTTAGCCTTCACACTCTTCAGGAAAGCAGATATGGGAGCACCATCCCAGTGAAGTATCATTATGATTCTTCCCCTGCACAGTGCATTCTCCTTTCCCTTCAGGATTATTTGATGACACATTTCCTTGTTCAAAACTATGGAAGCCAAGAGAACATATGGTCCATAGTTTATAATAAACCCCTGGCAGTCTGCCTCTACGGATGTTTTAGCACATTGTGGGGACTTGATAGCTTGCAACATTTCCTTCTCAGACAGATCATTTCCTGGTAGTTAGCGTTGGCTGTGTTGACAGCTGCAAGTTTCTGTTGGGACAAAGAAATATTTACATGTAATGAATAGCAGTAAAATGCCTGTGTGATATAGCATTGAGAGGTATAAGGGTTTACACTAAGAGCTGGACTACTGGCCTTCTTGAGACAGCAAATTAAGAGCTTTCATCGTAAAATGCAAGTCAATTCCCCCTTTCCATCAGATCATTCATAACCTTTTTCTTAAATGCAGTGGGAACATTCATATAAGTCCATCTTCAGGACAGAGGATTTACAGATTCTGAGCTCACCTAAAGAAATTCCTCACAGATTTTTCTCCAGGGTTATAGATAATATGAAGTTTCTTCTCTAGGCACTGTTTGTTGCCTCTGAGACACAACTTTCAGCTGATGCAACTGCTTGCTGGTTTTCCTGCCAAAGCAGTTCCACAAGTAGTTGCATTGAATGGAGGGGCAGCTGAACCGTGCCATGTGTAGGAAGGCATCTACTTGAAGTGAGACTGAAACCACATCACATGTGTCCACAGAAAGCAATCACTCCATTCATAGGTACCCTTGTCCTTTCATCTCCTCACAAATTTGTATTTTTACTCTACCTTTACAGTGTTCCTACCTCTTGCAAGACTCCAATGATGGAGAATCATAGAATAGTTTGGGTTGGAAGGGACCTTTAAAGATCATTTAGTCCAACACCACCCCCGTGCCATGGGCAGGGGCATCTTTCACTAGATCAGGTTGCTCAAAGCCCCATCCAACCTGACCTTGAACACTTCAAATGATGGGCGTCCACAACTTCTCTGGACAACCTGTTCCAGTGCCTCACCACCTTCATAGAAAAAAAATTTCTTCCTTATGTCCAATCTACATCTACCCACTTCTAGTTTAAAACTCTTGCTGCTTGTCCTGTCACTACAGGCCCTGCTAAGAAGTTTGTCCCTGTCTTTCTTACAAGCCTTGTTTAAGTACTGAAAGGCTGCAATAAGGTC
This sequence comes from Gorsachius goisagi, assembly GCA_018403395.1. NCBI lineage: Eukaryota > Metazoa > Chordata > Aves > Pelecaniformes > Ardeidae > Gorsachius > Gorsachius goisagi. Next base: position 4,622 of record BOSO01026275.1, on the reverse strand, counting down.
TCCTTGGAGCCTTCTCTTCTCTAGGCTGAACAAGCCCAACTCTCTCAGCCTGTCTTCATAGCAGAGGTGCTCCATCCCTCTGACAATTTTCATGGCCCTCCTCTGGACCCACTCTAACAGGTCCATGCCTTTCTTGTGTTGGGGCCCCAGAGCTGGATACAGTACTCCAGGTGGGGTCTCATGAAAGCAGAGTAAAGGGGCAGAACCACCTGCCTTGACCTCCTGGACAAGTTTCTTTTTATCAGCCCAGGATACAACTGGGTCTCTGAGCTGAAAGTGCACATTGATGGCTTATATCTAATTTTTCATCCTTTTTAGATGCCATATGGTATCAGGATGCTATAGTGTATCTGTACCAAAATAACAAATACAGCTTAAGTCCTGTGTAAGACCCATGTTCTTCTAGGTGGGCAGCTGGAAGACAGGCAGAATAGTTTGTTGTGACTAATATGTCCCTGAACACCTATTCAGGCAATAGAATCACATGTGAAATGTAGCTCCCAGGGTTACTGTGGTCTTGGTCTTGCAAATTCCTCTTCAGGGACAAGAACTTGTCTTTTTGCTGCTCTTATACACCCAGCCATATAACGTGGATAGTAAACAGAGATCAGATATTTATTAATTTTTGCCTTTTTTCCCCCTAGGCAAATGCTCCCCCTCAGCATCTTAAACAGGACTGTGTTCTTATAGAGAGCCAGATGCACACTCTGGCAAGGTCTCAGTCAAAGGAACAAGACTGAGGCACAGAAAAAAGCCTATTCTATTTATTACACCCATCCCCACCCATTCATTCCTGCTTCTGTCAAATGATCTTTGAAACAGACTTCTCTTACAACTGTGTTTTTTATGATCTGGATTATTTCACGCTTCTGAGTGCAAGCCCAGTTTTATGACTGTGTAAATCTACAGAAAGGAGCAAATTGTAACCCCTGATGATAGGGAAGGAGAGGCAAAGGAGGACAGAGGTGCATTCTCTGGTGGGGGAAGGCTGAGGGCAGGAGCCAGTAACTAGCTCTGAGCATTATCCTTGGAGACCTGGTTCATCTGGGTCATGTGCTGGATGCCTATGCTCCATTTGTTGACACGAATTAGCTTGGAGCAGTTTGGAGTTTGTTGCCTATTATCCAAAGTTGCTAAACATAGTATGAGGAAAATACAGACAATATCTGCCACCTGACCTTTACCTTACAAAATTTCTCTTCCTAACCCAGCCCAGAGCAGATTCTCTAACCTTATCCTGAAGTTATTATCCTCCAAGGACAGGTTTATTCCCATCTCACAGCTACTTCCTAAAAGTGACATGTCCAGTCTCAGTGAGACATCCATGGTCCTCTGAAAAGTGGAATGGTAGACACCTAGTTTAATAATTTAACAAAGATGTTTTACTAAGAATAGATATCCAGATTTCAGGTAGTTGGAGTTGATTGAATTGACTCAAGCCATCAAGTCTTTTTTGAACAACAAACAATAGAATTATTATTTTTGTCGTTTGCTTCCCATGGAAGCTTATTACATCTCATTCCTCCCAACACTCTCATACAGCTTTCGGTTCACTTCATTCTCTGAGACCAAGGTCTCTTGGGCCTAGTCTACGGTGACTTTCAGTGCAAGTCAACATCTAATTTCTTCAGGATTCAAGCTAGGCTTGTGGAAGCCCCAACTTGCCCATACAGGGGCAGAGGGAGGAAGGGAGCGCCCTCAAGGAATCCTACAGGCAGGAAGCCAGTCAAAAACCCAGTAAAACCTGATCAAATCGATTTAATGAAAAAGTGACAAAATCATACCTCATGTTTAAGATCCCACTATACAGAGGATCAGGCAGAAAGGGCATGAGGCTGGTGCTGGTTGCTTTGATGCATACAGTCAGCATTGCCAGTGCCAATACTCTTCTGCCCCTGATACCTCCTGGAGCGAACTGTCAGGGCTGAGAAGAGGGTGAAGCAGCTGACCTTGTGTAGGTGCAATGTGCTGGTAGTTTATTAAAGTAACCTCCAGCCTGCTGCATTCTATGTCCCAGCCTATGAATACATCAAGACTTTATTAACTGGCTTCCTGACGACGCTGATATTCTGCATAACTGGGTGCACATGGTACTGTCTAGCCATGAAGATCTAGATAAAAGTATCCATCATTTAAATTGTGTCTCATGGGTTGTAAGGTGGATATTAGATGTTAATGTACGGCCTCAGATGAAATGGGCTTTGAATTGCAGATTTACTAAACTTTTCTCTTCACTGTTGTTTTTTATCCTTCTGCTTCCACCTCCAACAGGTCATTAAAGCTGCTGAGGACATACAGTGTGACAGACAAAGGCTGAAAAAAATCAAGGTATTTATAAAATTGGTCCTTCATTTGCAGACTGTGGACTAAACTATTTAGGTGTATTTTGAAGTGACATTTTGAGGAGATGGCTGTGTATAATGATGGTACACATTACTTATCAAGGAGGGGGGAATATCAGATTTTGCCAAGAAAAAAAAAAAAAGAGGTTTCTGAAATAGGATCCTCAGTCAAGTGAAAAGCTTTGAAAAGGGAAGAGGGGAAAGAGATGAAAAATACAACAGCATTGTACCTTACATGGATGACTGACTGCAGGAGGAATCCAGGGTAGCAGAAAATGAGACTGCAATGGTATGATGTAAGGAGGCAGTAAGATGAAAAAAATCCAGACAGAGAAAGAGACATAGTCTCGAGAGTGGTGGCGTACTGTGATAACAATAACTGACGGCGTGCAAACTTGACTGCAAATATCTTTTAAACACCTTTGAAATTCATTTTGCTCCTCAGCTATGTCGTTCGCCTCACACTCTTCCTAGGCCTCACTTTTAAAGTTGGAGGTGTCCTGGGTTTTGTACAGCACTTACCACAAAGGAGCATGAAGTATTGTTGTTTCGCAATGCTATATAAATAAATCTACATGTTTGGGGCTCCATTTCTGTTTATGACTGTACTGGGTGCCTGTGGCATGGTACTGGCAGAAGCGGGGGCTGCAGGGGCAGCCACAGTAAGGAAAGCATCCTGGCTTGTAGCAGGAATAGTGCGGCCAGCAGGAGAAGGGAAGTGATCGTGCCCCTGTACTCAGTGCTGGTGAGGCCGCCCCACGAATACTGTGTTCAGTTTTGGGCCCCTCGCTACAGGAAAGACATTGTGTTGCTGGAACACGTCCAGAGCAAAGCTGGTGAGGGAGCAGGAGCGCAAGGCTGATGGGGAGCGACTAAGGGAACTGGGGTTGTTCAGCTTGGAGCAGAGGAGGCTGAGGGGAGACCTTATCGCCCTCTGCAACTGCCTGACAGGAGGGGGGAGTGAGGTGGGGGTTGGCCTTTTCTCCCAAGTAACAAGTGATAGGACAAGAGGAAATGGCCTCAAGTTGCACCAGGACAGGTTTAGGTTGTACATTAGGAAAAATTTCTTCACCGAAAGTGTTGTCAAACATTGAAATGGGCTGCCCAGGGAAGCAGTCAAGTCCCCATCCCTGGAAGTATTTAAAAGATGGGTAGAGAAGGTGCTCAGGGACATGGTTTAGTGGTGGACTTCACAGGGTTAGATTAACAGGTTGGATTTGATGATCTTAAAGGTCTTTTCCAACCTAAACAATTCTATGATTCTATGGGGGGTCGGGTACAGAGGGGCAGCCCATGCCTGACACAGCCGGCTCCAGCTCACATGCTCATCCCACACTCCACGCTTGCAAGTCCCCCTGGGCATGCTAGCACAGACCCTTGTCTGCCTCATACCCCAGCCCAGACCTGAGCCCACCCCATTCTCCAGCTATTCCAGGCTGAAGTTTGCTAGCAAATACACACACACACACCAGATTTGGGGAAGATACAGTCACCCCCTCTAGCAGAAGTCACCAGGTACAGGGGCTGTGACCTGCAGTCCTGGTCCAGATGCTGCTGTTGAGCCCGTCACCTGCCTCACTCTTGCCAGTCCCTCCCAGCAGCTGGTTTTTGGGACAAACAGCATTCCCAACCCAGTGGCTGGCAGCCAAGACCCCCATTTGCTCCAGTAGCTGAGGCTGAGACTGCACTCGCTCCAGTAGCTGACAGCACGGGCCAGGGGTGCCTACACCCTGATCTGAAACCAGTAACTGGCACCCAGTCCGCTCCAGAGAGCTGATTCCACCCAACTAGGGACCCTCACTCACTTCAGCAGCTGACAGCCCAGGTCTCATCTGTAGCTGGCTCTTAGTTCTTGCAGCAAACATACACATGGGATAAAGAGTGAGACAGCTGAGAAAGAAGCTAGGACAGATCATGGAGATCAGGCGCAGGCCTCAGCCCGACAAGCTTACTGCCCAGCCCCGTTGTATTGGTTTTAGGTAGCAAGGTCTTGGTAGTGGGGGGGCTACAGGGGTGGCTTCTGTGAGAAGCTGCTAGAAGCTTTCCATGTGTCTGCTGCTGGCCAAGGCCAAGCCAATCAGTACTAGTGGAAGCGCCTCTGTGATAACATATTTAAGAAGGAAAAAAAAAACGGCTGGGTCTCAGTAGCCGGAAAGAGAAGAGAAGTGAGAGGATGCAAGAGAAAACAGCCCTGCAGACATCAAGGTCAGTGAAGAAGGAGGGGGAGGAGGTGCTCCAGGAGCCAGAGCAGAGATTCCCCTGCAGCCCCTGGGGCAGCCC
>BOSO01026272.1:0-26608 GCA_018403395.1 Gorsachius goisagi | reverse complement strand
GAAGGAAGGAAGGAAGGAAAGAAGGAAGGAAGGAAGGAAAGAAGGAAGGAAGGAAGGAAAGAAGGAAGGAAGGAAGGAAAGAAGGAAGGAAGGAAGGAAAGAAGGAAGGAAAGAAGGAAGGAAGGAAGGAAAGGAAGGAAAACCAAAGGAATAAAAATTAAACAGGGAAGGGGGGCCTGCCGGCTGGGCAAGGGGTGCCAGACCCCTCCTCGGCGGGGTGCCGCCCGTCCCCGCCGCCCCGGTACCTGGGTCTCGGAGAGGCTGAGGGCCGTGGCCAGCTCCACCCGCTCGGGCGTGGAGAGGTAGCGCTGGATCTCAAACCTCTTCTCCAGGCCGGAGAGCTGCGAGTCGGAGAAAACGGTGCGGGCTTTGCGGCGGCGGCAGTGCTTCCCGGGCAGCTCGGCGGGAGCGTGGTGCGGGAAGAGGGCTGGCACCGGCACTCCTGGGGGGACACACGGCGGAGACCCGGGCTGCGGCCGGGCAGGGAGCCGGGGCCGCCCGGGGGGGCTCCCGCCCTCTGCGACCCCCGGCTGGGCTGCAGCGGCTCGGGGCTGGGCTCTCCCCCTGCCTCTTTTTTTTTTTTCTAATTTACTTTTTCGTTTATTTCGTTTTGAGGTCGTTTTATGGGTTTGGTTTGGGGCATCTTGTTGCTCTGAAAACGGGGGGTAGAAGGGGGGGGGGCTTTACAATGCGCTTCGCCCCTGCTGAACCCACCCCAGCAAGGTAAAAGCAGCCCGGGCAGCGCCCGCAGCCTTCCCACCCTCCTGGCGATTAAACCACAACGAAATGGACGCGGAAAAAGCAGGGGAGCCCCCGAAAAGGCTGGGAGGAGAGCGTGCAGGAGGTGCGCGGCTTGGGCCGCCCGGCGGGAAAGTTTGGAGGAGGGTTCCCTTCGGGAGCAAGGAACGGGCCCGGGGAAGGGCTGAGCCCCGGGGCGGGGAGCCGGCACAGCCCCAGCAGCGCTGCTGGAGGTGGAAAAGCGAAGCCCGGACACCGCCTGGAGGGACAACGGGAGGAAGAAGAAGTGTTATCGGTCCAAAAATAAAAATAATAATAATAATAATAATAATTTAAAAAAAAAGGCAAAGAGGGGGAAACCCTCAAGATGTCGGGCAATCGAGCGGATGAGAGGCTGCAGCGCGGTGGGCTCCGTTCCCCCATAACGAAGCCCGGGCACCCGCGGGGCCGGGCCGGGGGCTGAGGCCGGGGTGGCCCCGCGGGCGGCCCCTGCCCCGTGGGGACGCAGCCACGATCTCGGTGAAGGACGCGGAAAGGTGCCCCGGGGAGGGGGGGCTTGTCCTTCCCTGCAGGACCCGGGTCCCCACCTCGAGGCCACTTGGCCACCAAGTCCGCCGGTCCCCGCCGCGCAGGGCTGCACTTACCCGAGGTGGTGAGAAAGTAGGGGTGGTGGTGATGCTCCGGCTTGTGCAGGGCAGGGTGCGGGTGAGGCGCCAGGAGGGTCGGGGTGGGCATCAGGGGGTACCCATAGTCCAAGAGGGGGACGCGGGAGGCCAGGGAGCCGGGGAAGTGCTCGGGGGGCACCTCCCGCAAGGGCTTGGGCTTGTGCAGCAGAATGTCCTCGATGAAGAAGGAGGTGGGCCGGGCCGCGGAGACGGGGTGCACGGGCGAGGTGAAGTTGAGGTTCATTTCGGTTGCCCCCCTCCTCGGGCAGCGGGGAAGGGAGCGAGCCGGGCTGAGCGCTGGCTGCCGGAGGAGAGAGGGCGGCCGGCTGCGCCTCCCGGGGCCCAAGGTGATAAATAAATAAAAATAACGAGAATAAAGAAATAACAATTTTTGTTTTTCAAAAACCGGAGCAAAATTAAATAATAATAATAATAAAAAAAATAAAAATAATACTCCCCCGGGCAGAAATAAACCGAAAGAGCCGGGGGATGCGAGGCGGGCGGGTTTGGGCTGCGCGGGGAGCTGCGCGCCTTTGAGGCGCGGTGGGAAGGGGGGTCTCCTGCGAGCCAATAGCGATCGGGCGGGCGGGGGGACGGGCCACCCAAACCACCCGCCGGGCCACCCAAACCACCGCCGCCGCGGCGCGGAGGGGGCGCGGAGCCGCGCAGCCTCCCCTGTGCAGCGCGGCAGCCCCTCAGCCCCGGGCCGAGCGGAGGGCTTAGGGCGTTTTCCCAAACATAAGTGTTTTCTCCTTTTTTTTTTTTAAAAAAAAAAGTGAAAAATTGTTTGGAAAAAAAAAATAGTGGCGTTTTGCCGACCTGTCCCACGCTCCGCTCCGAACTTGTCCCCCCGCAGGCAGCTTCTGCTTTTCCGCTCGGGTCATCACCCCGTTGGGGTTTTGTTCCCATCCATTCCCCGCTCCGTGTTGTGCTAACACTTCTCTTTTTTTTTTTTCTTTTTTGGTCTTTCCTCTGTTTGTCTTTTTTTTTTTTTTTTCTCCCCGTAATCTGTAACATTCATTTCCCCGGAGTCAATTTGCTAAAATGAGGGTGATACACCACATCATAGCCGAGATAATTTCGGTTCGCATCTCAGAAAATTGCTCTAATTATTGGTGTTAAACTCAGGGAAATTAAAAGAAGGCACTTCTCCTTCATCTCCTGATTTTAAGCTCTAATTTGTTGAAATCGAGTTGTCATCACAATTCCAATCACTACTGTTAATAGTAAAAGTGTTCTAATAGAGCCAGAATTCGCGCAACCCATGCTATTAGATAATTAAGAAAGATGTTAGAAAGGCAAGTGCTAATCCTTGGGCACACGGACAGCATTTCCATCTGATCCGGCAGGTAGAACAAATTAATTACCAGAATCAATTAGTCCTAAAAGTACAGTTCTCAGGGTAAGCCATGCCTTCCATATGGATGAGCTGGTAAATGGTAAATAGATGAGGAAAAACCTTTAAAAGAATAGAAATGGCAATCGTCCGCTTGTAATGAATCTGGAACTCGGAGCGCCCGAGTTTTCCAGCGGTGCCGCCTCGCCGCCGCCGGGCACGATCCCTCCGGGGTTTGGGAACAGGTTTTAAGAACGACTGGTTAGGACGCCTGCAAGCTGGGAAGGTGCAGATGGGGCTCCTCCAGCGGTTGCACAGGGCCAAAACTCGGGGCGGGGGGGGGTCCCGGAGACCTTGCCCGTCTCCCCGGGAATACCCCCGGAGCGTTTTTCCCGCCGCGCACAGGCGGTGCGTGTTGCAGCCCCGCACACGCTGCGGTTTACGCGTGCAGTGCCCATGCGCGGGGCGCTCATCACGCACTTAAGCGACATATCTGTTATCTATAGCTATAGCTATACATCCCTGCCCGCCCAGTATGGATGCGGGTGCAGCGCTGCGCCGAGGCAGGAGCGCTTCGGGAGGCGCAGGGCTGGGGAAAGGCTCACCCACCACGGAGCTGCCAGCAAAACTCCCTCTTTTCCTCCAGGAAAAAAAAATAAATTAAAAATAAAAAATATTTAAAAAATTTTAAAAAATTAAAAATAAAATCCATTGCAGCATTCCCCTCCTGAAACACCCATCTCAGCATCAGCCTGGGATATTGGCCAGGGGTTTAAAAATACAAACAGGCTAACAACTTTCTCTGAGGAGCAAATGAGTAAGCAAATGAATTAAGAGTGATGAAACGGGTCTAATGCCCAACTTGTTAATGGAGGGAGCACGGCCAGGGGCGCGTAAGCCGCTTGACTGGCCATTTCATCAGCTGAGATTGCTTCTCCGGGAGGGCTGGGGCTTTACTCATCACTGGGGTGTGAAAATATATATATATATATATATAAAGTAGATCTGAAAGATTAAAAACGTGTTACTTCAGCTAGATTGGGTCACAGCTTTAAGACTCAGGCAGGAGCTTGCTGACCTGACAGCCACATGGAGAGGGGCTGTTTTTCGGAGTCCCTCTTGATTTAGGGTACAGCTGGGGAGGGGGGAGTGGGGCTGCTGTCTTGGTGAGCATCAGTAGCAAAACCCAGCCCAAACTGGGCAGCAGCACTTCAGGCACCGCAGCCTCTCCCTGGTGCTAACTCAAGGACAGCAGACAGAGGTGATAAATCCCCCATCTGTGGAGGAGTCCCCTAAAAAGAAGGTAGACCCCAGGAAGGGGAGACTGCACTGCAGTCCTCATACCCAGGGATTTTTTCTTAATTTAACATTTCATGGCTTTTTGTGGCAGGAAGGGGGTGCCAGGTGCTTCCCACCATCGCCGGGCAGTGTTGTCAGGGTGGCCTCTTTGCCCTACAAGCCTCTTACTTATTTTTCCCCTTTTGGCCCTCTTCTGCAGGTCCCCATGGTGGTGGGGACCCAGCAGTATGGATCTCACCCCCAGAACCCCAAACAGTCCCAGCCCTGGCTGCACCCTCAGCCCTCTCCGAGGACCAGCCCCCGGATCACAGATTAGCCCTTTTTTCTGGCTGCCCAGACCTATGCACACAAGCAGATATTCCTATGTACTTTTGCATACACACAATTCTATTTGCTGCCAAATTCACTGAGTCGAGTCTCCAGAGACCTCCTCTCAAGGGAGCAAGGTCCCCTATTGAGGTGATCCCACAGCTTTTTCCCCAGATTTGGCAGAAACTGCCCCAAACCTGGGGAGAAGCTGAGGTCTTGCTGGGGTCATCTAGGAGACAAAACAGGAGGGGCTGCAGCCAGCGCAAGGTAGGGAGAAGGAGCAGGTTGGGCTGTTTTACTCACTGTGCGTTTCCCTTCCCATGTAGGGGGACCAGAATCGCCCCTCGATGCTCTCTTACATCCTCCCCTGAACACGTCTGAGAACCCAAGTAGCCACGCTACTGTGGAGTTTGTTCGTTGTTTCTTCAACAAAATAAAATCATTTCTACAGGCGGGAAGAGCTTTATAAACTTTGCTGGTAGTGATGCATGCATAGCCCCCCCCCCATATACACCCCCTCCCCTTCATGATTTAATAACATACATAACACACATGTGCTTTGGTTACATAAACACCAGTTGTCATTACTTGCATACTTAAGATAATTTGAAGGTATTATGAGGAAATTTTGCCCTGGAAAACAGAAATTTGTTTGACTTAAAACCTAGGGGGTCATTTAAAAGGTCAGTGCAGCTACATTGATGTTAGTAGCTTTATTTCAGTGTGTTGCATTAGGGATAAATTTGGTGCGGTTTAAAAATACATGCACTTACCTTCCCGTGGCTCTTGAAGAGGTAAGGTAGATTGGGAGCCCAGCCTTTTCATGCCTTTCAAGACAAATCCACTCAAAAAGGAAGGGTTAAATTAAAAACAGACAGCCTTGATATGATCAAAATGGGAGCCTGGCTGCTGGAAAGAGGTCTGAAGAGCTCAGTTTGAGTAGCCACACACGTAACATAGAGAGAGGTCTTTTGAACACAAAGCATGGCTTAATGGAGAATGTTCCATGCATGATGCTTCAGGCAAAACCGCTCCCCACCCCTAAGGAGCCAGGTGCCTCTGCCCAGAGGCTCACTGGGTGCTGCTGGTGAGAGGGAAAAACACTTCTATGCTTCACTGCAGCCGCTTTCCCCAGCTACATCCCCTCTGCCTTTGCCTGCATCTACCCTTTCTCCGCAGGTCTCCAAGACCTGTCTCACCTGGTGCCCAACCCTGCCTCCTACCACCACTCTGGAAAACGGTGGCTCCCAGGAGCCCAGTGATACTGTGTTCATGGCAAGAGGGATTTTTTAATTTCATCTTCATTGATGTGACATAAGAGTGCAGTTAAAGGCAGTGGTGGGAAGCTCCTTCAGTTTTGAGTTAGGTCTGCACTAGAGGTGTTTGCTGGCAATTCAGCGTGGCCAGAGATAATATTTAAAACCCTCTGGTATGTCTTGACACCAGCTCAAGTTTGAGGAGGGCTCAGTGGATGGGTTTTGAGGTTAAGTTCTGCCTAAAACACCAGGGCCCAGCAGGCTGTCTCAGGATGAATAATGCCAATGACAGGGCTGGTAGAGGGTGGGAGGAGAAGGGAAGTGTCAGAGAAGAGTTTACCTCCTGCCCGGGGTTGATGGCAGCAGCAGGAGAAGATCCAGCCAGGTCTTACAAGGCTCGTAACACTGCCACCCCTTGGCTTTTGCCACCTCGAAAGTACATCGTCCCGCAGCCCACAGACTGGTGCTCTCCTTCATTTGTAGCTGAGGTGAAAAGACAGAATGAGAAATAGAGAAGTAATCAGCCTGTTGGTTTTATTCCAAGACAATAAATACTTGGGTTAAAAGCTGGGTCTGTGTTATCCTGACAGAATCACTGACCCTACCCACAAACCTCACGGTAATTTCAGGGCTACAGTTCCAGGTAAAAAGCACAGGGGGGGTGGAAGCGTTGCTGATGTGAGGGCACCACATTAAGAAGTGACTGAGAGAGGAAGGTACTTTTGAGGCTTGTATCACTACCCATAACTGCAAGGACTTTGGGGATAAAAAGAGATATGGCATCAATGACAGGCAAAATAAAATTTAAGGAGTAAAAGCTTAGAGTATAGCTTCCCTACACAGCTCCCAAGCCCAACTATCCATGCATGGGCTCAGGGGGTTCAGTCCTAAATCTGGAGTTTTATCTCTGTACTGAAAATTTGCTTCATGAACTGATAATCCCGAGCATTTTCTAAAGGTAGGGTACTTACAAAAAGAGAATGAAAGTATTAACATTGACAGGTTTGGTCTAAACATTTCCCTAAAACAGTGACTCTTATTAACTAAGACCTACGATCTTTTTAATTCTCTAATATTTGTTTTCAATTGCATCAGGGTTGCCTGTACTGTTCCAAAACTCAGCAAGGTTATTCCTTCTTTCTTGCTTTCTTTTTTTTTTTTTTTTTTTTTGAATGAGTCAGAAATTGGGAGGGAGGCTTAGAAAGTTTCCCTGGGACCTGCTTTCCATTAGTCTTCTCTTCAGTTGGTTACATAGCAATTCCTCCTCCTCGTGTGACCCATGGGCATTGCTGACTCCCTCGAGGCGAAGGTGGTTATTTCACCCATGACCATCTGTACTTTGGGATCTCGGCTAATCCTTTGCTCTCAAAAAATCCATTCTTGCTGCTGTAGTCACTGCTTTCCCATTGCCTTTAGCACGTTAATGCTTATTCGTTTTCTTTCGTTCCAGCTGTGTAACAATCATCGGCACAACTCAACATTTTAAGTCACTTTTTTGCACTAATGACTCAGAACCTCCCTTGTTCCCCTAATTTCACGTTGTATGAACCTCGTGTGTCCTTGCTTTTAACCTTCGGGGCAGGATAATCCTCCTTTTCCCTTTCTTATCCATTCAACCTTTATTTCACTCCCATTGTTTTCCTACTGTTCTTTGTGGTTTTCCGCTGATTATTTGCCATAGTCTTTCTGTAGCTCCAGGTTCCTCATGAAAACCTCATCTGTCTTTTCCGCTTAGAGGAATACTTTAAGTCTGATCTCAGGCAGGAGTTAACTCACATAAAAACCAACAGCGCATATAAATCTAAATGACGCAAATACTTTGATTCTTTCCAATTCCACTCTTTACTTTCCAACTTTAAAGTGTCTCATTTTGAAGCCTTAAAAATAAAAAGCACACAAATGATGCACTTCAAGGTCATAAGAAGCCATTATGACAATCCAGCCTGACCTCCTGAATCACACGAGCCAGAGTTTCGCCCAGTAACTCCTGTATCAAACTCACAAAAAACATCCAACCTAGGTAGACCGTGGAATAAGAATACCAGTTTTCCAACTCTTTAAATTATGTTTGATACATCACAATGTATACATAGGAAATCCATGTTTATAAATAGGGGGAATGAGCAGCTTTCTCATATCTCTAGGTCTCCAGCAAGCCTCTCTCCATTCCTCTGTATTTATATTTTGACTAGCTCCATTGAAAATCTGTGATTATTTACAAACTTCACACTAAGCTTTTGTAAATATGATTCAGCCTTCAGTTAAAAGGTCAATCCTTACTAGAGAGCAGATTTTATAAATCACTTAGGACAAGCCTCAACATGCTGGCTTAGTTTTTCCTCCTAGTTTAAATACACAAATTGATGTATCATCTTACGCTGAGATGGACGATGTGCACCAATACCACGTCTCACATACATCTCTCACACCATCTGTGTCACATGCACAGCGACGGCCACAAACTGATGCTGTCTTAGCCGATCATTTTGTTAAAAGAAAAGGAATTATTCTTTATTGAAAGATAATTAAACCTTTTCCTTTCATGTTTGCTCCAAACAGATTGCAAAACTAGTTGGACCTAGTTTACAAAAAAAGATAACCTTTTTGATGATCAAAGGAAGAGATTGGTTCCATTACTTGCATTAGTCAGAGTTGTCTGTGCTGTGGCCTTCAGAATAAAGGGAGAAATGTACTTTAGAAAGATCTGAGTAACACACTTTACTCGAAACATTTTTGTATTATATTGCTTCTTGACTGTTTCAGCTTACTCTGTATCTGTGCACTTTATTTTAAGCACTCCAGAAGTGGATGACAGGTCTGGGGGAAAAAGATAGAATCTAGTCAGCATCTCACAAATGCATCTTCAAATAATGCTTTAAAACTGGAAATTACATTTTGAAATGGTGTTTTGTGCATTGCCAAGGATGAGGTATTCAAATGGCCATCTGATGTAATATAATAGTGTCTAATGTGAAAAAAACACTTTCTCACACTTGTCAATATTATTTTTAAATGGAAATATTAAGATGCTCAAGGTCATCTGAAACAAATATTGATGCAAGTGGATGCCTCATAATAAATTAGTAAGATAATATTTGCATGATTTTGCCACACTTCAAAAATTAAACTCAATCTATTTAGTTCAGCAATATTTGATTCACTCCAGCTACTACTCGCTCTTCCTGATGGTTTATTTTAATATGATTTCCTGCCAAAAAAGCTGAAGCTTGTACATCCCTCTCTAACGCTCCTCTTTCCCCTGACCATGTCGAGGTTTTAACAGAGCAGCCAATTTCAAGCGAATTAGTCGGGCAATTAGCAGTCTCAAACACACACTTTCCCAAAATGTTTTGGAAGTAAGGGGCTGAACAGAAGACAGTAACTCCAGTATCTCAGCATGAGTGCCACCTGCGAGGCCAGGGGACCCCCACAGGCTCTTGGACACTGACCCCTCGCTCCCCCCAAACCCGTCTGCCTCTTTTGGGTCTGGTGTAGCAAAAGCAAATGCACGAAAATGAGGTACACCAGGATTGGAACAATTTCAGCAGTAGGCGAGAGAAATCCAAATGACTAAAAAGCTGAGCATGGATGCTAATGTTGAAAAAAATCAGGACTCCCCTTCCAGCCATCCCTCACTGCCAAAATGCGGGCATCTAGCACAGCTAACAGGCTCCCTCCGGGGCGTAGGGGGTGTAGGGCCAGGGCCTATTCAGGCAACAGGACAGCTCTGTAGGATCACCTTTAGTTATTCATTAAAGTCTATAGGTGCTTCTAGGGGGAACAGTAACTTTCTGACAAATGTAACTGGACTACGGGATCAGTTCTGCCTCTCGGATGCGTGCTGATGAATTCTGTATATGGGCTAGACACATTCTGGATAATACAAAGGCTTATATCTTACAAGTTTTTTGAGACTTCCCCAATTGGAAGAAAAATCATTATATACAGAGTCCATCATTTTTGTCGGAACAGGAGAAGCCTGATGGAAAACTGTACAGACTTAGAAACATGCTACAATTTCTTTACGGGATGCACAAATTTGATTTTTTTGGCCTTGATTTAGCTTCCGCCCAGCTAGCATTTTTAATAGTGAGTTATGGGGTTTCCTATTTCATAACTATGTTATCTGCTCTTCAAAGCTAATGCTAGAAATGATCAATAGAATGTGATCACGAGGGTCACCAGTGCAAAGAAAGTATTTGTTCTCTGCCAAAATCTGCTTTTGTTTTCTTTTGACTTCAGGGGGATCAAGACTTGGCATTCAACAGCCTACAGCCGTCTTTGCAAATTAGTTTGGCATTTGGTTTTATACATGGAAAGTTAAACCTAGATGTCTAACAGGTCGAGAGCCATGAGCTCGAATGGAGGAAACCAGCAGCAGAGCTATGGGAAACACCATCTCATGCAAAGCGCCCTCAAAGCTAAGGGGGTGTTTTAGAATATTATGAGCTTGTGCATCTTTCTAACAGAGTCCCAAACAAGAGACGTGTGTGTGCACACTTGTGTGTCTGCTTGTCTGTGCTTTTCTGCCCAACTGAGTCTCAAAATAAGTACAAAAAGGAGAATTTTCCAGTTTGTATCCTCTGGCAAATGCAATTCCCCTCCCAACACACATTAAATTCATTTAGCCTAGTGCATTTTTAATAGACATTATTCATCTATTACCTTAATGAGCTTGTGGTGAAAGCATATTGCCTCCCAATTTTAACAAAAGCAGTCTAATATTGCTGCAGCTTTTCCCCCTTTTGCCTTCTAAGGCAGCAGCATGGAGGGGGGAAGAAAAAAAAGCTATAGAGACAGATAAGGTTTTTATTCTGTGTCACAACACTACATTAAGAATAAAACCTTCCACTTAAACACTTAAATGAAAACATCGAGAAACTAATTTACCATTTGTAACCACATGATTTAAGTAGGAGCAGCTTTAATTTTCTTCCCATTTTCCTCATATTCAATGTGAGCCCACATTAGATTTCACTGGCTCAAATCACAACACTTAAAGCCACTTTCATTTTCTTTTTGATTAAATAATTGAAATTCCTGTCACTGCCTGCACTTTACTAGCACACAAATTTTATGTGTAAAGATAAATACTCTTTCTTTCTCCCTTCCCTGGCTGTAGGCTTTTTTTTTTTTTGGCTTTTTTTTTTTTTTTCAGTTTAATCTTAAAAGCAGGCAAGGTTTAGTTTATTGATGGTTCCATAAAATGGATCAGTACTCCATTCACCTATTTCGTGGAATTATACCGCTCCCATTAAGTGATTGTTTGGAGAAATTATGGAAAGCCATCTTCTCTAATTTAGCTGTCATCGTTGTAAGGTTATTGCTATCCAATCCTAAAAGGACAGGAAGCCTGGTTACTCGTGTGCTGTTCCCTCTCCCACACGCACATCCATTAATGTCTGAAGCCTTGATTTTTATTTAAGCATTTGTTTCAATTAGGGTAACAAGTTTTATTAATGCTCCCTAATAAGTTACTCTGACAAAATTCAAGACACTTTCCGCTGCGGCTCGGTGAATGGCACAGTCAATATGCAGCATCAATTGGCACTGCCTGTAATGAGCAGCGGATTCAAATGCGACTTCCAGCTCAAGGGAGAAACACCTGCAAGACTCACCCACCTCGCCGCTTGCGACACATCTCACAGGGCTCCAGCAAAGCCCAGTTCAATTTCTTTGGCTTTTCGCCTTAAGTGGTGGGAGAGAATGAACGGCTCCTACCTGCCAGCGAGCGTGCTGAAGAGGCTGGTGGCAGCTGGGTGTCTTCGTCCCACCTGGTCTTGGGCCATGAGGGTGGTCAGTTGTCACATCCCCAGGGGACAGGGAGGGCAGAGGTGCTCGAGCAAGGCAGTTTCACCAACCCTGGGCTGCCTTATCATTCCTGGCTTTGACTTTGGGACAAGTGACCCGGAACAAGTCCGAAGGATGGAGGGGTCTAACTCTGATTAACAGGACTTACACTTGCATACCTTGGTGTCTCTGGGCTTCAGTTTCTTATGTGAGAAACATATGTATGTATATATCATGGGTGCTGTGTAATTTTCTGCATCAGCCTCATGATTTAACTCTTAACACTTTTTCATGGCTACTAACTGCAGGAGATTTGATGCAAAATAGTAGATGTTGCCTGAAGACCACAGCAAAAGACTACAAAAGACATTTAAGTGAATTTAGAGAGATTCTGGAACCCCTGTTACTTCCTTTATCTAAATGACAAAGGCCCATATAAAACTTCATGTGTCCCCCTTCGTGGCCCCATGGAAGCAAACAGAGGAGACAGAACCTGTCTGGATCTTCCCTTGGCCCTGCTGGTTTAATCTGCTTTCCTAAGACATCAGGTTTCCCTGACCAGGAGGTACTGCAGGGTCATGAGGAATGCAGGAGGGGAGCGAGGCTATTGGCACGACGAGGGATAGGGGACATAGAGGTAAATGGATAAGGAAATGGACTTCCATGAACAAACAGCTTCCATAAGAAACACACATTATGTTTCCCAGCAAAAACCATTTTGCCATTGCATTGCTGCGAGTTCTCTCCTAATCTGACACTTTGATTTTTCCTGGGCGATGCTTACAAAGTGTAGAGGCCCTTACAGCATCATGCGGGAGAAGCAGCTACTGGGAGGGGTCACGAGGTGCAGGAAGATTTCTTCCTCTTCTGCAGCAGCACAAATAAGAAGGGCAACGAGCTTTTCACTGATGTGAAATAATACAGAGCATGGACAGACGTGGCCTGAAATGGCAACGGGCAATGTGGATGTACCTGTACAGCCAAGCACAACACGAGCTCTCAAAGCCACAGACACCACCAAGAACAAGGGTGTCTCTGCAGTGGTTATAAATGAAGACGGAAATTAGAGGGCGAGTCTAAATCAAGCCAAATTATAAAACTGGCTAAGATTAGGGCAATAAAACTGCCCCAGTGATATTCCAGGCATGCAAACAGCTTTGTATTAAGTAGGACTGGCAGCCAGCTCCATCTCCCTGCCCCAAACGTGCCCTGCACATCCCACCTGGAAAAGGCTGGGTCTGACAGCCTGGCTGCTGAATTCCTCTCCCATAATCACCATGATTTTTAGATGCTCTGTATCAGCAATGCCAACCTAATCAGAAGTTTCATTCCTCAGCACACAGCAACACCCTCCTATTTTCTTAGAAGGAAAATCCAGGATATTTTTACAATTCCTACGGAACAGCAATACCTTACTGCCGACCTCGTACCCCCACCAAAGCAGCGATGGCTTTGAATTTTGTATAGCAGTCTTTGAGGAAAGGTTTGTGAGCTTCAAAGGGTGTCCAGTTTTTCTAACTCTATCTGCTGGGCTAGTGAAAGACTGCCTTTCACTGCCAGCCTGGCCAAGCTTGTCTCATATACCATCAGGAAAAATGATAAAGGAGACTTTCATTTTCATATAACATGTCAGACCACTCCACAGAATTTAGAAGCCTTCCTGACATTGCTGAATATGTATTTTCTAATGGGAGAAAAAACACCAAACCCACCCAAACCAAACCCAAGCTTCCAGAGGAAAATTTGCCACCAGCATTTGCCAGTAAGTTAGGTCCAGGAGTTAGGGACCTTTCTGTGAAGAAGGCACTGCAATAGGTCAGCCGCAGCTTTGAATTCTGAAAGGAGGTCCAAGAAACAGAAGCAAAACATCTTTGTGATTGCCCCTCCCTTTCCCTCTAACTATTCACCCTAGAGGACATTGTTAACATATAATAACTGGGCATGTCAGAATCAATTAGGCAACTCATAATAAAGCAGATGCTGCTATTGTGAAGACGATGCAGTGAAAGTATGGGTATAGGAAGGCCCTCAGCACAGTCCGGGCTAAGCAGATATGATGCTAATTGAATTCTTGCTGGCAATTTTTCACCCCTAAATGAACAAGAAAGAGAGGAATCTTGGAGTCTCATCTGTTTAGCTTGTGAACAGGAAAATGTTTTCAAGCCCAGTAAATGAGCAACCTAATCCACAGGGATGTTAGCAGGAGGGGTTTCTTTAAAAAAAGCGATGTCCCCACACCCTGATATGTTGAATATGAGTTGTGCCCTGTTCCCACAACACCAGCAGTGATCAGGGAGCTGGTTATTTTGTTTAACCTTAAGGAAACTGAGCATTTCCACAGTTTTTCCTTGTCCAGAGGCTGGAGGTCCCACACAAGGCAGCGACAGGGCTTTTCACGCTGCCATCAGCACACCAGCCTGCCACTTGCACCAAGGCACTTTCAGAGCTTTAAGGAGGTTCTGACAGCACAAATATTTCAAGTGCGAACAGAAGGAGGACTTAAATGGACCCTGGACACCAGAATTAAAAACCACTCCTCTCTATGTCCCTTTGCTACTAAACCCACACACAGAAATCTCTCTCTTAAAATTTGCCAATTCCCTCCCCTTCTCCTCTGTAATTCTGCTGGGCAGAGGGAAACTCAGCTTCAAGCCCTGGTGTTCAAACCCTCCCAGGTGTCCCTGAAGCAGCCTTTGGCAGCCAAACAGATGGAGGTACATTTTGGGCAGGAAAGCTGGGGTGCACCAGGACCCCAGGCTCTCCTCGACGGTGCTCAGCCTCCCCCAAACCCAGGAAAGAGAAACGAGACCTTTGCCTGGAGGTTTCGGTGCCAGTTTGCAAGTTAAGCCTCACTAAACCAAAGGCAAGGACTCCTGGATTTTTACATGGACTGAAACCTAAATTCCAGGGTTAAACCTGCTCCGTATTGCTTTTTGGCTTAACAGCCTTGCTTTTTATTACTACTGGCACAAAAGAAGTGATTTCTCCACCTCATAGTTATCAATGAGCAATTAAGTCCCTTCTAGTAACCCTATGCCGAGAAGGCCTTTTAAATTAAAATATTTTCCATTTGATTTTGTTAGCTGCTAAATGAAGATCAGGAAAAATAGGCTAATTACAGCTATCCTAATTAAGCTCCTACAATAACCCATAATTACAGCCATACTTATCACCTTTGTGCAGGACACTTTAACCTGTTGTGGTTTGTAATTAGCGTGTCTGTGTCGGGGGCTCTACGCTAACGTCTTCTCTCCCCCCGTCGGGCTAGAGTTTTGATTGAAAGTGTGGCAACAAACTCTCTGTTTGTGAAACTGTAATTGGGGTAATTGGTGAGGTTTTCTTATGAGCAGCAAACCTAGGTTAGGGAGCTGGGCTGGGTTTTAGCATGTTAGGTGACTCTAGGTGTGTTTTATTAAAGAGAAATTGCGGCATTAGTGCTGAGCAGCACAAACACAGCCTTTTTTGGGGGGGAGAGAAGAGGCAGGGTTTGATCTCACATCAACACTTGGGCTTCTGGCTGACCCGCCCTCAGAGTCTTAGCGAGCCACTGCTTCCATTTAGGGGTGAAAATATCTCCTTGTGCCTCAGTTTCCCCACCATTAGAAAGGAGATAGGCCAGTGTTTCAGGGGGCTGAGCTGTGTCCCCTCCAGCATTCCTGCTTCACCCCACTTTGCCCCATCTCCACAGCCTGGCACCCCCTCAGCCCTCCGGTTATCCACACCCGCCTTGCCAGGTGAGCCCAAAAAACCAGAGCCTGCCCAGAGGAAAAGAAAAATATGGTGCTTACAGCTGCTCCAGGATGCCCCACTCCGTGTGGTGGCCGGCGGGTCTCTCCTCGCTCCAGATGTATGCAGCAAGCGTACATTTGCCTTCATCCTTGGGTTGGGAATGGGCAGACTGGGTCTGGAAAAGTAGGCACAGCCCAAGCAAACCGCTGCGAGTCCACCTGAAGCTGATGACACATTATTTCAGCTTTTTTTTCCCATAACAAGGGGGTAATAAAAAGAAAAGAAAAGCCTCACATGCACACACTAACTCAGAATAGTATTTGGCTGGAAAAGCTAGGTCCAAACACCCCAAAAACGCTGGGAAAAGGCTGAAATCCAGCCAGAGCAAACTGCATGAAATGCCAGTCCCCGTTTTGAGGAGCGGAGATGTGGTTGCATTTTCACTGCCGGGCTGTTCTATGCAGGGGGAAGGTGTACAAGTTTTAAGCGCTCACGGTGCCAGATGGAAGGCCTTTCCTTCAGCTGAGAGCACCGGCTTTAATGGAAACAGAAATGGGTTTATAAGGAAAAAGCCTCTCCCAGCTGTGCTTTGCAGAGCTGGTGCTGCAGCCACCGGGCTGCAGGGTGAGGGTTTGGCTCCCTGGGGCTGAGGAGCAGCAGCTTTGCAGGCTCAGCTTAACAGCGTTAAGTTTAGAGCAGAGTTTAGAGCATCCCTCAGCAGCAGGGCTGGTATTTGCTAAATTCAAACCGTGCTGACTGCAAGGGAGAAAAATCTCTTTCCCCTTGGTGCCCAAAGGACTCTCAAGCCCAGAAGAGCTGCCGTTTTTTCTGGGGAAAAAACCCAATTGCTAGCAGCTACCTGGAGACAGGCAGCACAGCTGAGCGGGATACCCCCTTCAGCTCTGCAGGAGGACCCTTCCCTGGTCCCTGTCTCTGCAAGAAACCTGAGGCCTCAAAGGGTCCCATGGTGTAAAACTGCAAAGTAGCGGGTTTTCTTGCAGCTAAATTGTCAGTATTTCACAGGCCCAGGGAGCTGTGGTTATGGGAATGACTTGATTTCTCAGGGCACTGCAAGTCTTCAACCCAAGGGGGAAACTGCCTTTCCCCAGATGAAGGCTCCCAGACTAAAAAAACACCGAGGCTCCCTTACCTCCTCAAAACACCCAACAAGGTGGGCTTTGATTTCTGAATCCTTTCTTGAAACACTTTTCTCTCCTCCATCAGTTTCTCTTCCTCCCTGGGTGGCTGGATAGTTTCTGTGGCCTTTCTGCCTTGTGTTAAGGGATGCGCTTTGGGGTCTGGGTCCCCTTTGCAGAATATGGAGCAGTGGGGGATGACTTGCCTGTAAGACCATCCAGCTCACAGGCACAAAATGTTGGTGGCTTTTTAGATGGGTAAACTCTCCCTGATAGTCTTTGGGAGCTAAAATACAGCGAGGGGACATGTATGGACTCGGTGCACTTGCTATTCTGCCTGTCCCACCTTACCCAGATGAAAAAAATAAAGTGTCCACGGTCTGTAAATGTGTTCAAATAAACAATTGTTGTCTTCTAATAAAAATGCACTCATCTCAATTAAATTATGGGGGTGTGTGTCAGACTTTTGAGGACAGAGTTCTATATATGCCTCGCAGTCAAAGCCACAGAGACTTCGGCAGAAACCCATCAGTGCCACAATGTTTATTAGTTGCAAAGAAGTTTATTGTAAGACACAAAAAAGCAAAATGAGGGGTGTGATCTTTGCGCTAAACAGCACTGCCTGTATGGAAATACTCAGGGGAAGGAAAGAAGAAATTTGTTAAATCATGCCATTTTACTGTTCTGAAATAAAGGGCACCCAGCGCTGCCCACGCTTATGAGGCCATTCAGAGCTGATTTATCGCTTGAGACCACAGAGACAAAATCAAGCCATTACAACCCTTTAAAAGCTTTCTTGCAACAAACTAAAAATATCCATTGCTGACAGATGCAAGCTGTCAATAAGGAATTTAAGAACTCAGTATGAAGAGTGGAAAGAGTGCAAAGTCTTGATAAACATCTCAAATTGGGTCTTACTCAGTGGGAAACAAGTAGTTTATAGTGGTAATTGTAAAGGGCATTTTACATTGAATCAATTAAATGAAAATCTTTTAAACCCTTTTTAAAAAGAGACCTTTTTACGTTAACAGGTGATTTTAATTGGAACCATGGGACTTGCATCATGGGAGGTGGGTTGGGTTTTTTTGTTGAGATTTTTTTTTGGAAGCATTCAATATAGGGGAAAATCAATACACTTCCATCAGCATTTGAACTCCTAGAGTCTTGCAAGTTGAATAGTGAAACTAAGCAAGAATTACAGTTTGCTCTGGGATTGTGTGGCTTTTTCTCAGCAATTAAATCTATCTCCATCATAACTCCTTAATTCTGAAAGGTGCAGGAGAATTTATCAAGACTGAGGTACCTCAGGATAACTATTTTTATTTTAAATCCTTCGCCATAACCTACTATAAAATACCATACGTTTTTAGAGAGAATTTACCTTCAGAGAAGATGTCAAACATCCCAGCTGACACAAACAAAAGTAGTAATTGCATGTGAGCAGGACTTTACTTTTAAATTCGTCTTCTTACTTCTTCACAACCACAAAGGATGCTCTGCAGAACTAGCAGCAGCAGGCATTGCCTGCCAGCCCAAGGGACTAACGCCACGAGCAAAAAAACCTTCCCTGAAAAGCAAATGACAGTCAGCAATTGCCTTTGAGCACTGGTGAATTCCTTTGCTCTACAGAGCACTATCTGCCCTGCAAAGCTGTAAGGTGTATCCAGAAACAGCAGCCACCTAACTGGGAGAAGGTTGGGGAAAACCAGGGGAAGGAATAACACGGGGTCCCCAGGTAAAGACCTGGAACTGGCTCCCTCTATGGAGCCCCACTGGCAGACATTAACTGGGTTAACCTGGGGATCCTTTCTAACCTGCAAATAAACTTCAGCCTCTTCTCCTAAAAGTCAGAAGGCAATGCCTAGTGTGTCTAATCCCAACGGGGACATCGGAGCTCCAGGGGCAGGCGGGGAGCTGCTGGAGGGGGAGGCTGGTTTGCAGACCTGCAGGGAGGTTAAAACAGGGGTGGCAGAAAAAAAGCAGCAAATGCATCACACAACCTACCCGTGGAATCTTCAGGGCCAGTCAAACGAAAGCTCATCCCTTTGACAAAACAAACTAAGTCTTTGACGGCGCTCCCTTTTGCTAGCTTTAAACAGCTACGGCCCATGAATTTAAACGTCTCCATTAGAGACCAAGGGAAGAACCAGTACCAGAGCTGGAGGCTGCTCAGCGGAGAAAGGCGATGCAGTATGCAGGCAGAAAGCTCCTCTTGTTGCTGAGGGAAGGAGCTGGCAGAGAAACCTCTGGTCCTGTAATGACTTTCTCTGGCCCAGGCAGACACTCAGGGGGAGAAGCACGGGTTTGCTCCCTGGCTTTGAGTAGAAGAAAAATGTCAAAGGGGAGCTAAGAAGTTCCCCAGGGGAACACACAGAGAGGGAGAGCAAGGGCAGCCTGACTTGCCCAGCAGAGCTGGCCACCTTCACGCAGCAGGAGTGCCAGGAGCTCCCGGGATTTCACTGTGATCTTTGCAAGAGACAGTACGTTCCTTAAAACAACCCTGGAGTTACATCCTGATGTTATCTCGAACAAATAAAAATGTGCAAGACTCTAAAAGAAGATTTCAGGCCTCCTGGGTGTAGAAAAAAGCCTGGAGAAATGGTCTGGCTGAATGCTAGATTGAGTTCCAGGAGGCACAGCAGCGGGGATGGGGCATCCCAGCATCTTCCCTGGAGTTCCACCCTCCCCTCCCTCCCTCAACTGTAGGATTGAGAAAAGAGGCCAGCAAGGCTGAAGACATTAGGCCATGAGATTATTTCCTTTACAGAAGTGTTTGGGTCACAAGAAACACGAAAGCCCCCCCCAGAGTATCAAACCAGCACGTATCTCCCACCTGCTTGCCCCCGTGGAGCTGACGCCTCTTTTCAAGCAGCTTCAGTGGTGGCTTTAGCAGGCACTAAAACACCCTGACTGAATGTCAGGGTGGCTTTGTAGCCCTCCTGCCCTTCCCTAACCCTGCAGTGACCTTCTTGTGCTGGCACACGTAGTATTCCCACACTGGTGGGCGACCGAGCAGCTCCAGAAAGCCAACAAATTCCTTCCACATCCCGGCAGGGCGGGTGGGGAAACTGAGGCACGGCCGGTGAGTGACTGCACGGAGGGGGGAAGGCAGCCATCCAGCCTCCACATCTTCGGCGTCGCGCCCACCCTTCCTCCGTGGAATTGATGTGCTTCTGCCATGCACTAAGTGATTAGTCTGTGGCTTTGCTGAGTGTAAAGTTATGGAGCGGGAGCTCCAATCACAGGCACAACTCAGTCGTGCTACAGGCCTATTTGAAAGGGTAAGTGTTCTGCATTTTTTTTCATGCCTGCAACAATCTAGACAAATAGGCTTTTAAATTAAGCAGTGATTTGGAATATAAGTGAGTGCATTTAAGCTGCTAAGAGATGGAAAGATCCTAATGGCTGAAATATTTGTCATATCACAAATAAACTGGCTGTATCGGGAGCTACTAATATAACTAATTTTTACTAAATCCTTCACTGCTCTGTGATAGAAAATGAGGTCAGCATAGGTTGAGGCAACATAAAATGAGCAGCTGCCAGAAGGCAGCACAGAATACTGATAAAGAACTCTGCAGAAACTGTATCGCCTGCCCGCAGGAAAAAGGAATCGGTTTGTTCAAATTAAGTTATAGCTTTTCCAGAGCATCCAGGGTTTTAATGAAAAGGTGCCAAGGAAGACAGGCTTTCAATGGATCTGGAATACAAATACATACCGAGATACTCCCGCAAAGCCCTCCTATCCCCCTAGACCTGGGTTCACCCACTTTTTCCACATTTTAGCCATGAGGTCTGTGTGGCTTTTGAAAGGCACTTGGGTGTCGGAGAGGGCAGGAGTGTGTCCCGGGGCAGCTGATGAGAGTCCCTGGGATTTCTGCAGTTCCTGTTGATTCCTATGGGGCTTTCCAGTTACAGGAACGAAACCCTGGCTTAATCTTCCAGGAATCCAGGGGACTTGGCCCACTTGAATAGAAAAACAAGCCCATAGCCCACAGAGAGAGCACCAGGAACAGCTCTTGCACCTCTAGAGGTTCAGGAACCGAGAGCAGCTCCCCAAAATCACCTCGTTTCTGCTGTGCCCCCGTGCAATCCCGTTACACTGGTACAAGGTGCTCCAAGCTGCCACATCGAGGATCATGCACCCGGGAAAGGGAGGCAAATGCTCTGTGTCAGAGACGCAGCAACAGACTGTGTTTTGCCTACCATGCTTTTAAGGCTGCCTCAAACATTTGGGACCAAGTGGGATGCAGCCATACTCTGGTTATATGAGAAAAACAACATAATTGTTTTCACTCTCATAAAAAAAAAAGTCAAGAACACTTTAGAAGGAGAATTTCCTCCCTCCTTTACAGGCATGAACAGCCTGTCTTTGAATAAGGGGAAGATTTTGGTGATAATAATTGGTCCTTTTTGTCCCTGAACTCCAAATGGGGGGGAGGGGGAAGCAAGTAACTCCATTAGACAAATGGGAAACTGAGGCACAGGGAAACTGAGGCACAGAATGTCTTCCACAAGGGAAACCATTGAGAGTCTTCTCCCCCCAGACAGGGCTGGCAGAATAAAGCAGATTTTCTAGCTTTTCTAGCTCCCCTACCAGTAAACTGGGTGTGACTCTGCCATGGCAAAAACAGGTCAGAGAGGGGACCAGGGTGTCCAGTTATTATTTGGGATTATCTGCTAAGGCAGGCTCACTCCCATATAATCCCATCTTCCCGTGCCACGTGAGAGGCCGGTGTTGCTGGGAGCGGCTCTCCTGGGATCAATACGCAGAGAGCCTTGGCAGGGGAACAGCGACCACTTGGGAGCATCAGACAATTTAAGAAAAATAAGATCAACATGGATTAGCAATAAAACTTAAAGCTCGCTGCATTTCCTAAATGGAATGGTAGAAGGGTTCATATTTGATAACCATTAAACGGTTTAATGAAATAATTATAACCCAGACTCCTGAGCCCGGCCACAATCAATAACTATGAGCTCTAAGCAACAGCATGATCCAAGTTCTGCCATTTTCACAGTGCTCCCCAGCAGGCAGAGTGTGCGACTATAAATGCGATTGACAGTAAAGTTGCATTAAAACATCCCCATCAAGGGCAATAATAGATTAAAGGCTACTGAGGCGCTGCAGTTGGCTGGTCAATATGCTTTATTTTCTGCATCACCCCCAATTTTGCCACCCTTCCGCATACTATTAGTGGGAGTCGATTTGCTGTCAATGACGAGTCCTGGCAAAAGATGCATTAATGCACGCTCACAAAAGCAGTGCGCATGGCATTATCACTTCACTCGCTTTCAAATTACAGCCTAATGCTGTCTCCAGGCAGCTTGTGACACGTTAACACTATGTGCGATTTGTTGGTATCGGGCTAAATATTTCATGTCTAAAGATTTCATCAGAGATTTGATGACAGAAATAAACTACCGCCCGGTGGGAAATCATTCCAAATAATAGAATTAGGCATTGTTCGAAAATCGACAGAAAAGGGATGGTGATGATGGTGTGGAGTAGTGGCAGAAGAGCAGAAGAAGCATGAGGGGAGAAGGAGGGCTGAGCGGAGGGCTGCTGAGGAGCCATTTGCTAACCGAAGGCGGTGTTACAAATAAATCCAGCAGCGGGGCAAAGATTGCAAGTCTGTGCCTTGCCCCCTGATACCAGGCTTCGGTGCTCTGTTGCTCCTTTTAAAAGTCAAAGAATCCCCCGCGATACACGAAACGCAGGCGGGCGTGCCTGGAGGTTTGCTTTATTTCCTACCAAATTTCATAAACCAGCCCATAACGTGTGTGCCTTCGCATCCCTCTGCCACGGGTTGTATAGCGGGAAGGGCCTTGAAGACTGAAGGCACCAAGTGATCTGAGGAAGAGTGGGGGCAAGCAGTGGCAGAGCAGCCAGCCCCGCCGCAGGGCTCCACCTCACCCCCAGAAAGTGCAGGAATTGGGGGACCCCACGAGCTCGCCCACAGCCGCTGCTCAGACCCTGCTCTGCACGGGGAGCGTGGGCTACGCAGCCCTTTGCACTGCAGGACCCGGGGGGTCCCACCCCGTCTGCCAGACTGCCCGGACGGCTGCTGCCGGACCCTCACACGCTCAGGGGGGGGACCCCAACCCCACTTCCCAGCCAGGCACCCCAAAGGGGCTGGGCAGCCCCGGCTTTGCAGCCTGCCTGCCTAGCTGCTAGCGAAAGCCTTTATTCAATGCTGGCTTGGGTGCACGGCTCAAAGGCAGCGAACCTATTAATCCTTGCTTTTTCAAGGCCCCAGGACCTCTGCATTGACTACCTCCTCCAGCAAGCGCTCCTGGCTTTCAGCCCGAACAAAACAGCCACGGAGTCAATCGTGTGATGAAAAAACAGGCACTTGACCAGAGAGAGGAGACAAGTACTGAGGCTCAGCAGCGAGCAGGCTGCGTGGTCTCCTGGTTTAGCTGCATTTTGCCTTTACAGCAAGCCCTTCTATAATGGCAATTTCAAATCACAGCTTTGATTCATGCCCTTTCCTTGCAACCAGCTCCTGCCACCCACCACCGAACACCCAGCTCTCGCTTCTCCTGAGCTGTTTTTATTATTTTCTTTTTGTGTGTGTGGGTTCCTAAGGATTATTTGAAAGAGTTAACAGCACCTTTGCAGTTGTTGGGGGTTAGGGAGTTCCCTCTTCTCCGAGGTAGGAAAGTCAAGCACAGTTTGCTTAATTATCCTTAAGGCTACTGTAGGTTATAAATCTGGGTTTACTTGCAAAACATGAGTGTTTAGCTGCCCCAAACTGTCTTTCAATAATGCTTTCTTCTCCAAGAAACTGTGAAAGCTTCTTCAAAGCTCCCTTTCCCTGCATTTTGCAGTAGGTGTAGGAAATAACCCAAGCCTGACTCCCAGAGCAAACACAGGTTTCTCTGCCTCAATAGCAGAGCATTTAATGTTTTATAATTAAGCTGTACAAGAAACCGAGAGCTTTTTTCTTACCTCTGCTCCCAGACTCCCTGTGTTTTGGCTGTGGTTTCCCAAGAAGCTGAATTAGGTGCTTGAAGAGGGCTGCTTGGAAAACCAGCCTGACTCTACCCAGGCTTCAGCTTCCCACCAGTTAGTAAGAATGAAGCTCACCTGCAGCTGGGTTACTGATCCCAGTAGGAATCTCCTTCAAGCCCAAACTTAGGCTGCATACCCCTACCCCGGTTTTATTGAAAAATAAATGCACACTGCCTCTCTCACACACAAACACACAGAGAAATTTGGTAATACCCCAAAGCAGGAGCTTTTACAGGGGCAAATCAGTAACATATTCCTTCCCTGTTCTACAAAACAGCCCCAGCACCCTTTATCTCTGGAAACAGACACCAAAACACTTTGAAAAGGAAAAAAGATTTAATTCACCTTGGTGAAGACACCCGAAAGCGGTCAGCAGTGTCCCACAGGCTTCTGAGCTTGTAAAACAAACCCTTAAGCTAATTCCTGCCTCATGAACAGGCTCTGCAGCACGTTTGCGTTACCTGCAAGGCAATCAAGGGTTCCTCCTCAGCAGAACCAAATTCAGCCTCTTTGAGTGCAATATCAAGTAAAAACCCTCCATTAAGTGTATTTTCTGAGACATTTTTCACACTTTCCTCTAAGGCAGGCAACCCTGGTCACTGATAGCTCTCAGTTTGACTGGACTTTACTCCACTGACTGTTCTTTAGTCTCTAAAGCATTTCAGAGTAGCGGCAGGGAGAGGCTGCCCCTGGACATCAGCATTTCAGACCCCCCTGCACTTCAGTATGCAACCGTGCAGGAGACCTATTCCCTCAGCATTTCGGTACCAAGCAGAGAGACTTGGAAAAAGTCCTCTGCTCACCACCGAGGCTCCAGTGGGAAACTGCAATGCTAAATTCAAAACGAATGGTCTTTCTTTTACAATATTAGTTACCGGACTAATGCAACCTAACAGCATCAGGAGAAGCAACCCACATGAGACTTTCCAGGGAGATGAAACCCCAGCAGCTTCTGAGGTCCCCTAATTAAATTATGAATTAACTTTACCCTTTCCAGTAAGGCAGTAACCAAAGGAGTTGATTCACGTGGCCAGCTCTTTCACAGCCCTTAGAGCAGGGGAATAATTGGGCAGATCTCACAAGAAAGAAATAGCCATAGCACAGGGCACAGGGGCAGAGCGGTCCAAGATCAAGCTGTCGCAATAGCTGCTGCCACTTGGGAAGAAAACAAGATCCTCAAAAGACGCACAAAATAAAGCTGTAAAGTAGCTGTTACCTGCATTTGTTTCTTCGCTCCTGTGGCAGCCCTACCAGCACACAACAGACATGGCAGCTACACAGGTGGCTGCCCTTGACCTTAGCCTCACAAGGAATGGCTGGGGAGGATTCCAACTTATTGCCCAATCTGTGCCTAATTGAGAAACACATGTAACAGAAAAAGAAAAATCTTGAATTTAAGCTTCTTAAAAAAAGAAAAAAGGAAAAAATTAAATCCAAGTTTATAAAGAAAAAAAAAGCAAAGGACTTGAATTCAAGAACTCCTCGAATTAGCCATACATTAACCCAAAAACTAGTTCCTCTGTTTTGCACACGACTCTTCAGGCTTCTTTGAGGTCACGAATGTAAAAACTCACAATTTTGACACTTTTTTCATTTATTTACTTCACTAAAACTGCCTATGCCCTCGTGCAAGTGCCGGTGCGACTGTGAACCCCTGCAGCAGCCCCTTCGCTGCCCCCCTCGGTCTCCCAACCCCCATGGCCTGACCCCTCAGCCTGTACCCTCACTTGTTCATGATTTGCACAGTGAAACCTCACCCCTTTAGCCTGACAAGACTGGTCATTTAAAATCCTAGCTCTGACAACCCCCAGGAATGCCCCCCTGTGACAACTGCGCTGGCTTAAGCCACTGTTGCCTAAAATACCACTTTCCAAACCCCATTTTCAATCAGGGTCCCCCACAGCAATAAAGGAATTGTGCATTCTTAATGGGAGCTGCTGCTACGGACGGAATTAAATGCAATAAACATTTATTTATTTATTTAATTCAAAACCCTGGGGGTGGGGGGGCAACAACCACCACCACAACAACAAAAAAAGTATCTCTCTGCCATTCTGTGGTCAGTGCTGCCATCTGGTGGCGAAAAGCCGGCAGTGCAGGAGTCTGCCCCAGCCCCCGGGTATGCCCCAAGCCAAAATGCATTTAAAGGCTGGAAGTGCAATATTCATCCGACAGCACGATGCTCCCCCACCCCCCTCCCCATTTTGTCAGAAAGTGTAATTGATGTTTCAGTTATTCCCCAATTATTAGGAAATTATAACACCCTCCTGGCAATGGGAATGATACTGCAATCGGCACAGCCGAGGCGGGGGCACAAAGGGACAGCCTTGCCTAAGTCACCGTCCTATGCTAAGGGCACCCCTTACTGGCTTTGGCTGGGTAAATAAACCCTCTGGCTCGTCAGAAGGGGCAGTTCCCCATTTTGCTGAATTCTCCCTCAAAACCTAATGTCCAAATGACCCCATTAAGCAGGTTTGGGGATCTGACGGGATCGAGCGCGCCGTCCCAGCCCTTCGGCTGTTGGAACCGTGGCTCCTGCAACTCAGCGGTTCTGCAGACCAGGCCACAAAGGCACCCAGAAAATGCATCTGGACAAACCTCTGAGCAGTCCCTCCCTGCCCATTGCTCCCAGTAGCGGTGGTTTGAGGCGGCGCCCGCTTCTTGTGGAAGCCAGCTTGGAGCTGGGATCAGCCCCAAGGGAGCCCCCCGCTTCCCTCCCGAGCGGCAGAGCTCCCCGGTGACCGCTGCACTCATCCTCAAGCTTAAAATAATCCCCGAGGTGGAAAGGAAAAGTTTGTGGATTGGGGGTTTTGTGAAAGTGTTTTTTGGTTTTGCTTTTGAAGTTGTCTGCTGATTGAGGAAAATATTTTCCACTTTAAAAAGCGGTTCTGCTTCAACATTGTTTTCTTTTCCAAAAGAGTCTTTCACGTAGGGGGAAATAGGAGAAAGTTTTGGACCAGCTTCTCTTGCTCTGTCGCAGAAATTGGTGGCTGCTCTGTAGCATGTTTCTATGCCTTCTGTGCTCGACTGTACTGCTCCATGAGTGTTAGCTGGAAAATTGTCGCGCTGTGCGTTATTACCGACACACTTCCACTTTTTATTGCTGAAACACTAACGGCCGGCACACCGTGGTATTCGTGTTCGTGGTGGGATGCAGTTGTGTTTTTTTGTTGTACAGCCATCCCCCCCTCGACATCCCTGTCGTTTGCGGTAGAAGCTGCGAGGGATCAGTTCCCATCCACTTGGGGCTGGATAAAGGGCGAAAGGCTTGCAGAGCTTGAATTGGACTCAGAGAAAAGGATGGAGAGCAGCCCTGCCCAGAGGGACTTGGG
>BOSO01026264.1:0-79864 GCA_018403395.1 Gorsachius goisagi | reverse complement strand
GGAAGGGAAGGGAAGGGAAGGGAAGGGAAGGGAAGGTGCAACCCCACCACTACTCTTCTCTTTCTGAGTTTGCTTTTTCATCCTTCAGGCAGAGCAAATGTGAGTCCCTGCTCCCAGAGCTGACTCAGCCTTGGTTAACACTCCTGAAAGTGTTTTTCCTTCACTCTCAGTGTTACTTGGCACATCTACGTTGCTTCCTGGGTTAGACGAAGGACTTCTTGTGACTGAAGGTGAAGGGGACCTGGGAAGAAGGGGAAGCTCATCACATGAAACAGCAGTGCCACTGCTCATTAGATGGGACAAGGGTGTTAGAGATAATTCCTAGCCATCAGGGTGATGCCACAATGAAAACTTCAAGACCTGTAAGGGAGATAACCCTGAGCCCTGCTGAAATCTTTAAATGACAGATGCAAAAGGAATGGGGAAGAAAAGAAGCAGGCCTTCAAAAACATTAAAGGGAGTATTTTAACCTATTACTGTATCTTTTGAGGATGTGTCCAGGATCAGCAGGCATAGCTCTGTTATGGAGACCTCACCTCACATGCTTTGGGTATTGCTTTGGCTTTAATTCTGGAAGTGGCATATGGATTATGTTACCATTTCTTTCATTAAAACGGAGTCACTGAAACTATAGCTACTTGGCTTAATGGACCTTTGATCTGGCTCTGTATATCAGTAGTTAAGTTCAGTTATAAGCAAAAGAAGGATTTCCTAAGGAGGGCTCATGAGAATGGGATTACTTGCATACCAAATACTTATGGAGAAGAGAAACAAACCATGCAATGACGTGTTATCATTGTGTTTGTCCTCCCAAGTGTTTGCAATACTGGGCATTTTTATATTTACTTTTGAAAGTTTCTCATGCTTTCCCCACTGCCTCAGCCTCACAGTAAGCATAATATAGTCTGCATCAATGCATCAGCCAAAATATGTCCCAGCATGGAAATCCCTGCATGACAGCTTTAGGAGAGGCAAATGAAGTAAGACCAGGAGGAACCCAGGGAGTACTTCTCCCAGCAACCCTGACGACATTCATTAAATAGAAGCATCCTCATTCTTCCTTCAAAACATGGCACCCTGAATGAAAAGCACAGAAATAAGTCTGTCCTGAACACAGCACAGTGGTATTAAGATACTCAACTTGGCCATAGCAGCCTGAACTGCATGCAGCAGTATCCATCTGGTTTCTCAGGTCTGCCTGTGTTATAATGTGTTTCCATGGTTGGAGAACTATGAGTTTCTGGTTAGCTGGCTTTAAGTTGGTTTGGCACTTTAACACTATACCGCAATCTATAGAAGTGTAGACTTAGCCCTTGGGAAGTATAGAGGATAAAAATGGCTAACCTCTCAAAAATCAGGAAAACATCCCCCCACCTAACTGCTATCAGCAACTCCAACATTTTATAACCCTTTTATAATCCATTCAAAGAAGAATGCTTTTATTTCACATTCAGAGCTAGGAAACGATTGCACATGGCAAAGCACAGAACAGTAGTTCATTGTTTTTCTAATAAAAATGGCAAATCTGTGATTTAATGAAAATGATTTATTCCCAACTGAGAAGCCTAGATAAAGAGAAGATAATTGGGGATGCTGTGTGGTATGATCCCAATTTCCCCTGAAAATGCAGCCTTGGAGGATAGATGATGTTTATATTAGAATGTAGCCAAACTTTATAACTGAACATTTTGCTTGCTTATGCATTGTGAGTGCAGTCTAACTGTCTGGTGGTTAACCAAAATAAGCAACTCTTTCTCCATCCGCACATTGTTTTAAGACCCTACAAATAAATCTCTTTATAGGTGAGACTGGAGGCTTGTCAAAAGAAGTCAGTGATTCATAGTGACTAAGACTTTAGAAACAAGAACAAATTTGTGCCAACAAGTTTTCAAGCAGTCTCAAAGGATGCTGCCTCAATCTCCATCACGTAAATATGGCAAAGAGTATCCCTGAAGTTCATTAAGGAAAACACTCATCTTCATGCTGCCATTTGCATCAGATCAGCTGTGTGTAAACTATGAAAAATCCCCTCAATGTTTTGTTATATGCTGTTGTGCTAAGGATACTAATTTTTGACCTCAAAACTGATTCATATTTGTACACTAGTGTTTCCACCCAGAAAAAGAAGCTGAGATCTTTGCCGAGAATAACTAACCTCTGTCCTAGCAAAGGTCACCTCAAAGAAGATACTCTTTCCAGAAGGAAAACACTCCTGGTTAGCCTTCTGCCATTCCAACACACCAGTATTTCCAGTGCTGGCAATGTTGTCAAAAGCTCAAGAATATGCAGTGTGTCTGCTAAAACTCCTTCTACTAGTTTCAGTTATTGATTGAAAATTGCAGCTTTCATTTTACTCAGAGAGCAGCTTTCCAGATTTAAGAGATTTTGACAGGATCTGTAGAAGGGAAGGGCTCCAAGCTCCAATGCTTGCCTCACCCCAGGATGGAAAATATAGATCTCCATGAGCATAGACAAAGCTTTGTGTACAAAAAAAAAATGGGTATTCATCAAAATGGGGTTTGCTGACATTTTTTCACAGTGGAGGAAGGAACCCTTCCTCCTCACCACCATTTCCTGCTCAGAACTAGTAAGTCTGTCTAGACATGGGTGGTTAGGGAATTTAGCCACTTCCCAAAACCCCCATAAGCCTTTATCACTCATGATTAACAAACAGTGTTTACATAGCTATGTCAACCTTAACTTTGCTTCTTTGTCTATTTCTGTAATGGAAATACACTGTT
Organism: Gorsachius goisagi; assembly: GCA_018403395.1. Classification (NCBI taxonomy): domain Eukaryota; kingdom Metazoa; phylum Chordata; class Aves; order Pelecaniformes; family Ardeidae; genus Gorsachius; species Gorsachius goisagi. The sequence continues at coordinate 77,123 of BOSO01026264.1, read as the reverse complement.
GACATTTGCTGTTGATTTTATCTCTTGTTTATTGACTGGATGGTAAAGATTTTGAGGGGGACTCAGACCCATCTGTAGTGAGTTGTGTCAGTGCTTCAGACATTTTCCGCTGTGGTAGCAGTTTGGGACAAGTGAAGGGCATGTTTCAAATGAACTGCATTGGTCAGTCTTTCTGTTTTATAAACCATTTCTACTTAATCAGAAAATCAGGGCATCCACAAACAAAACATTTGTTACAATACAGCAAACTGACTGCAAGTTTCACAGGTGTTTGCTTCATAAAAAGGACGTGATGCTTTTTCAGAAAGTATTTTAAAAACATGAATATCTAGAAATGCAAAAGGTACCCTGCCAGTCCCACCAGCATGGGACAAGCTTTGTCCCTTGCTCTGATGCTGTCCAAAGTACACAACCCATCTTTAAAACTTACTCAGATTTATGCACATGTCAGGCAACTACCTCTCCCTTTTTCACCACAGGATATTAAACTTTATTACAAGACTGCTCAGACTTCTCATCCTTCCCAGAATAAGGTAAGTAGAAAAAGGACACAGCCTTAACACTAGCCTTGCTAGAGCAATAGACAGAGTAGCTGGGGCAGAAGACAGGAAGACAGTTTCTGCAAGAGAACAAGGTTAGTAAAAACTTCTTACTCTGATCAGGAGCAATCAAGGACCATATTCAAGGAAAAAAAAGTGGTCTGGGGAAGCACAGTGAAAACACTTGTATAATCCTTATAACAAAACCACAATCTGGACAGAATAGTACAGAAAATAAGTCAGTTTTTACTTCCCTCTGACTTTCTCTTCTGGACTCCTTCTTTCTCATAGTCTTTCTGCCACACACCTTTGTATTGCTCTCCCAGAAAGCTTCTCTGTTTAATCCTGTATTATTTCTGACTTTAGGCTACAGTCTTTTACAATGGACTTGTTTGGAATTTCCTTTCTGTTATTCCTGATGCTGAAAAGTATCAGTTTTCAAAAAAATAAATTGAAATTATTAAAAAAAAATCAATGAGCTAGAGAGTATTTATTCTGTTGCATTCAGTCACAATAAATGGAGTCAGCAAAAGTAAAGACAGACGTAAAGAGGAGGAGAGGAAGAAAGAGGATGCAAAATATCCAAAAGCCACATGTTTCTAATAGTGAAAGGCTCTTGCACTGGACAGGGAGTATCTGAGCCTTCATTAAGGGCTGTGACATTTGATTCCCACAGCCTGAGAAGGTTTCCACTAATAAGTGATGCATGCAGGAGATGAGTTTGGGGACACAGTTCCCACTGCTGGGGACCTGTATGGAGCTGCAGACTTTGTGATTGTGGGAGGCTTCACCCTTAATTAACAAAAACATGAATTCACAGAGAGAAAGTGACGGTGGGGGAAAACAAGAGTGCAAGCATGAATTTACCAATCTAATAAAGCAGCTGATCCTTTAACCATCTCATCCTGAGGCTCATTATGATACTGGAAGAGCATACATGAACCCTTTACTAGGTGTTGGATCAGTTCCCATGCCAAACATGAGGCAGCCTTTCACTTCTTTCATTTCAGTACCCATATGAGCAATGATCAAGGGCAATATTGGAGAAGAAAGGAGCTTCCGTGCTGCCCAGGCCCAGATCCTTCCAGGTGCTAAATGCCTTCCTCTCCAGGGCAAAACACTCACACACTTAGGGTTATCAGGGCCCCCATGTGCTTGCTGCTGCTCTCCCTGCCTGCAGTGCTACGATTCCCCATCCTGCCGCTGGACACACAGAGAAGTCAGGGAAATGCTTCAGAAAACATCTATTTTACAGACAGCTTAAGAATCCTCCTTTACTACTGACCTTTCTGTTATGCTCTTCTTTGTGTACTTAGTAAAAAGAGCAAATCATTGAGTATTAAGATGCTCTGACTGAACAAAACTACAAATTTTCTATAATTCTATACAAAGACAATAGTCAGTTTATCTGCCCTGTCCTTTACACCTTTGTAAGTACTTGAAATTCGAGTAGTTGAATAATTTCCATATGCATGAGCTTGCCTTGAACTTTTTATTAGAGATACACATTTTTATGCTAAATACTTTCTCAGCAAGCACCATATTAAATCTTGATCTTTTCTCTGACACACTAAATGCTGCAGTATTTGACTGCTAAATACATAGGTACTGAGGATTAAAACCTAATTTATCATATCTGATCCCCACTTTTGAAAAAAAGCAAACAGAAGAAACTCTAAAGGGTCTAGCAGACTCCTGGATAATCAGGCTAAAGCAGTGTCCCATTGAAGCACTCACCTAAAAAAAAATGTTGGACCAAGTCAAGGAAAGAGCTGCTATTAAACACACTGCTGACTTAAAAAGCCAGGCACCGGGCACTAGAAACTACGAGTATCCCAAAGATGAGCTCCAAAGCCTGGAGGTCCCTGCTTCTGCGGGGTCAGATCCTGCCCTGCCTCAGATCGGTGGGAAATATTGGCTGGAGAAAGCCCCGGGTTTCCTGAGACCAGAGCACAAGGCAGTGCTGACAACGCTTGTGGTTCTGCAACAAGTCCCAGAGTGTTTGGCATTTTCCCTGTTCACCCCAACTTTTGCAACTGCAACATTAAAGGAGAAACTTAGCTTTTCCTAACACTTCTTCTCCTCCCTGTCTCCCCCCCATATTAACCCTCTGGCTGCAATGAGAATGAACAGGCTACAGGCTCAAATGGATGCCTGCGGATAAGTACACTCCCCTTCCCCAACTTAATTGTTTTGAAAACTTGGTTATTTAGGAGCTGGCTCAGGATCTGATAGGTTAGGAATGGAACTAAAGTTTATAGCTTCAACAGGGCTATGTTTTCTTTAGTTTTTGCTTTGCACTAGGCAATTTCACTCCCCTGAACTGAGAATCAAAAACTCTGTGGTGACCTCTGAGACACTGTTTGTGTTTGGGTTTACATATTTCCCCTGGTGGTTGCTGGGCTCAAAATGGGAGGGTAGGAAGTAAGATAGGAAGAGGAAGATGTAAGTTGTTATGTAAATTGTTATGTAGCTTCATGAGAATTTATTTTTATACATGTATATTTCCATATACATAGAAACACATACATACATATCTAACAAATCTATGTATGTGAACAATGCAGAAAAATAGTTATTTTTATTTCATGTGGCTATGTGTAAAAAATTACAAGATTTTCCAGATATCTAGCTCCCAAAGGATTTACTGCTTGGCATTAACAGGCCTACAAGTGAATCTCTTCAAGGAGAATTATAAAAGGACATATGCTTAAGTATAAGCAATTAAGCTCTTCCTTTATTCAACCACGTGTTTAAGCATGTGTCTTACTGTCAATGTGTGCTTACACCTCAGAGCAGTCAGTGGAGTACAGGCTTATGTCTTGAGGAGATGGCAAAAAGCTTTGTGAGTTGGTGCCATTGTCGGGATGAAGATGTAGGAAGATGCAGATGATGGAAAAAAGGCCATTCTGGGCTCCCAAAGTAATGACTGGAATTCCCCACATTCTTGAAACAAAAGATGCAATTTTCAAAAATGTCAAAGTGCCTGAAAAGCACCAATCTGTAAGGTCTTTTAGGCTTTTTAGTGCCTGAAAATTGTATCTTGTTTTGCTTTTTCATCTTGTTGGTTACTTCTCAGATACATGTTCTACCCCTTCTCTGAGGCCACTATCACAGTTCAGTATATTTCCAAGATATTAATCTCCACAGATGTCAGGAACAGGCAGCACACAAAAGTCTCCATTCACAGTTGCAGAAGCCCGGGAATACAGCTAATTATGTCGGCATAGCTCCCTCTAGTGCTTCAGGAGAAAAAAAAAAAATTGCAGCCAGAAGCTTCAGTGTCAGTGTATTGCAACAGAATTCATATAAAATGGTTTGCAAAAGAATATTTCATTGGCAAATTTTTATCTGTAGCTTTTTGGATTTAGGTAATCCTGGTAAGAGTTTCCTGCTTCTCCTGTCCGTTCGTATATGCAAAGCTCATATACCAAAGCTGACTTTAGAACAAACGTTTCACTCATTCTTTTGCTAAAAGCAAATACAAAACCAAACCAGGCTTCTACAAAATCACATTAGATGTGTCTTTGAACCTGACAAAGAACCTGACTGAAAACACCTTCCATGGGTGGATAAAAATAAAATTTTTTTTTAAAAAAAGTTTCAGTTTCAAGCTATTAGGTGAAGCAATTAGGTGAAATTTCTGGATGGGTAGCCCTCATCCTTATGGCAGATTTCAACTTCCCAGACATCAACTGGGAATACCATACTGCTGTGACAAGCATGTCTTGGAAATCCTCGAAGTCTTAGGAGATAACTTCTTGCCACAAGTACTCAGTGAGCCAGCTAGGAAAGATGCCCTCCTGCACTTTCTACCTATGAATAGGGAAGGACTCGTGGGGGATGTGATGGCAGGTGATCATGAAATGTTTGAGTTTAAAATTTTCAATGTAATGAGAAAAAAGGTCAGCAGAGTCGCTATTCTGGACTTTGGGAGAGCAAATTTTAAGCTGTTCAGGGAGCTATTTAGCAGAATACCCTGAGAATCTGCTTTTGAGGCCTTAGGAGTCCATGAGTGCTTGTCAGTCTTTCACCTTTTAGAAGCACAGGAGCAGGCAATTCCACTGCATTGTAAGTCGAGCAAGTGGGGCAGAAGACCAGCTTGGCTGAACAGGGAACACCTCATGGAGCTCAAGAGCAAAAAGAAATTGTATGATCTCTGGAAGCGAGGTCAGGCTTTGCAGGAAGATTACAGAGCAGTGGTTCATTTATGCTGGGAGAAGACACGAAACGCCAAAGCTCAGTTAGAGTTGAAACTGGCCAGTGTTGTGTCAGATAACAAGAAGAGCTTTTTAAGGTATGTTAATAGTAAGAGGAGGTCTCAAGAAAATATTGGACTGATACTTGTGGAAGATGGTCACCTGACTAATAGAGATGACAGAAAAGTAGAGGCATTCAATGTGGTTTTTGCCTCAGTCTTTAATAATACTGATAGACCTTGGTCTGCCCAGCCCCCTGAGTTGAAGGACCACGAATGTGGGAGCAGTGACTTTTCCATTTGTGGACACAGAAATTGTAAGGGACCAGCTGTATCAGCTGAATGTTCACAATTCATTCAATGGGCCTGATGGGATTCATCCCAGAGTTCTGGAGGAGCTAGCAGATGTTATGGCAGGACCCCTCTTGATCGTCTACCAAAGGTCTGGGGAGTCTGGGGAGGTCCCTGCCACTGGAAGCTAGCCAATGTTATTCCAATCTACAAAAAGGGTATGAGGGAAGACCTAGGAAACTGAAGACCTGTTAGTCTAACCTCAGTACCTGGAAAAAAATGTGGAGAAGATTATACTGGGTACTACTGAAAGGCATTTAAAGAATAATGCATTCATCAGACAGAGGGAACATGGGTTCACAAAGGGAAAGTCCTGTTTAACTAATCTGATATTCTTCTATGATAATGTCATCTACCTAGGGGTGAAGGGAAGGAGGTGGGTATAGTTTTTCTGGTTCTTAGTAAGGTTTTTAATACTGTCCTTCTCAGCACCCTTGTGGACCAGTTGTCCAACTGAATGGGGGATGAGCGGGGTCATAGTGCGCTGGGTGAAGAACAGGCCGAAGGGCAGAGCTCAAAGGGTTGTAGTGAATGGGTCTACATCTCTCTGGTGACAAGTCCAAATGCTGGATTCTGCACCTGGGATGGAGGAATGCTGGGCAGAAGCATGACTTCGGAGAGGAGTGACTGGAGAGCAGCCCTGCAGAAAGGGATCTGGGGGTGCTGATTGACACTAAGGTCAATAGGAGTCAGCAGCATGCCCTGGCAGCCAAGAGGAAAAACTGCATCCTGGGTGCATCAAACACAGCATAACCAGCTGGTCAAAAGAGGTGATTATCCTGCTGTATTCAGCACTGGTGCACCCTCACCTTGCATACTGTGTGAAGTTCCCAGCCCCACAACTTAAGAAGGATGTTAAGGTCCTTGAATGTGTCCAGAGGAGGGCAAGAAAGCTGTTGAAAGGGCTGGAAGGCCTGTCCTGTGAGGAGCAGCTGAGGACATGGGGCTTGTCTAGGTGGAGAAAAGGAGGCTGAGGGGTGACCTCATTGCTCTCTACAGCTTCCTGAGGAGGGGATGTGGAGAGGGAGATGCTGAGCTGTTCTCCGTGGCATCCAGCAACAGGACACATGGGAATGTTTCAAAGTTGCACCAGTGGAGGTTCAGACTTGACATTAGGAAGCATTTCTTTACCAAGAGGGTGGTCAAACACTGGAACAGTGCCCTAGAGAGGTGGTCAATGCCCCAACCCTGTCTGCGTTTAAGATGCATTTGACAATGCCCTTAACAACATGCTTTAACTTGGTCAGCCCTGAATTGGTCAAGCAGTTGGACTAGATGATCGTTGTAGGTCCCTTTCAACTGAAATAGTCTATTCTACTAAACATTATTACAGAAGCAAGAAAGTGCTCTTAAGACTATTCTCAAAGAAAATTTTTAAAGAGGAACATCTAAGCTCAACCCAGTAAACCACATATTTTAATTCAACTAACTATACAACATGGGAATACTTCAGCAAATATATACAAAAAGAAGTCCAGAAGCTGTTTCCTGGCATATTCCTGGACTTTTTTATTTCCTTCCTGATAGTTCAGTTCCTACATAAGAAACATTTCAATAATTGTTCTAAGGAAAACAACAAAAAGCTTCTTTCATATTTGCCTTAGACTACGGAGTAGTTTTCTTGCATCATACTTTGCAAACATTACCACTACCCTGAACCCTGTGGGATATCCACAAGAACATCTGATGTACTGCTCTCCTTATATTTATGTATTACCCTTTTTCTTTCACTCCCTATGGTCAGTCCAGGCCTGTGGCCAGATCTTCTTGGGACACAATTAAGTATTCACCACTGTTGACAGGAATTATTTTTTAAAATTTTCATTTAAGTTATTTTTGTTATTTTCATGTTTCTGTGCCTAAAGCTAAGCAGTCTTAAGCCTTTTACTGAATAAGGGCCTCAGCAACATAAACTGTAGAATATTGTACATAGGTATTTACCTCCCTCTCTGTGCTTTACCAACACTTTTACACTTTTAAATGGAACACTTCCTTGCTGATTTAATTCAGCTTTCTTCTACTTTAATCAAAGATTTTTATAAATGCTTTCCCATTTTTGGGAGAGAAGGAAAATAGGGTTTGATACAGCGATATCTATTTCGTATTAAAAAATGCATCTGTTTTAATGAAATAGATTTTTCTTAATTCAGTGAATCTTCATGTACAGTTCAAGCAAAACTTGTAAATCTTTGTGTGGTATTTCTGGAGTTTCAACTCCCTCCGTTTCCTGCATGCATATGTGTGCAAAGGGCTTGTGGTATTCTGGCAGTACTCAACACTGGCACTGGTGAGGAATGGTTCAGTACTGAACGCGAGTCCAGGTGCTGTGTGCAGGGGATCCTGGCTCTCAGCTGATAGTCTGTAGTGAATGAACAAATTCCCTCACCCCCTCTCTGCCATGCTGATGATGAAGCAATAGTTGCAGCAGAAAGCCTGTGCTGCAGGATTGGACTGTACAAGTATCCAAAACTACAGCTTCTGGACCATCTTCTCCCCTTTCCTGCCTTACACCAAAGGATAATGATGAGTTGAAGCCTTTGAGTTGAAATGTTGTCACCAAGATCAATTGTCTGCTTCCTCAAAATTTATTCTGTTACTTGCACCAGAGCAAAACATGGATAAAACACAGCCCCTTCAGTTGAACATTGCTTTGATCCCAAGGCACCAGGGAGCAGGGAACTGCAGATGACACATGGGAAGGGGAAAACAGGGTGAGATCAGAGATCCACCAAGCACCATGCTCTGCTTCTGCTCTTCTCCCAGGACCACAGCCACCAGAGGTGTAAGAAGGAAACAGCCCTTCTGAGGCATATCCTTACTGAACAATGGAAAGACAAATATGTGCAGGGAGCACAGTAATTTCCTCGGGGAAGTCTTCTCCAAAGTCCCCAATGTGTAGCTTGCCTCCGTGCCAACACCCATGAAAAATGAACAACATGAATGGTATAGCACATTAAACCCCTATGACCAAAGAAAATCCCCTTTCCTACAGTCACCAAGTAGTTAAAATCTTTCACAGAATGTTTCCACTGTGAGAGGCAGTAGCAAGGAGCTCCTTGTCTTTCCTTCTGCCTCCCCACCTTCTTCGTTGGGGATGGGTACTTTCGTTCGCGAGTTGGATGATTCATGGGCAAATCATCCCTGTTGTGTGGAAGCACCACGGCCAGCCCACTTGTCTGGCACTGCTTCTGCTTCTGTGACAATATTGTCAAGTTAAAACAAACATGTTCGTGGAGCAGAACTTGGGGGCAAAGAACACCGGGAAAGTCAATACATCTCTGCTTTAACTTGTCTGGGCAAAGCCACAGCACAGTTTTCTTTTTATCCTTTTGGTCAGAAACAGAGTTTGCTTGAAACTGCAGATTTAATTTTTTTTTCTTAATGTAATATTGCAAATGAAAGGGATTTTCAAGCTAGAAGGCACTGTCAGCTCTCTTTGATCAAAAGCACAGTAGAAGTTGATTATGCCCTAGCCTAACAACACAGGCTTAGTCCTTAGTAACATCATAAACAGAGAACACCCATCAATATTTAGGTACAAAATGCTGAAGGAAATGTCCTGCTGATGAGCTCTGACTTGCTTGAAATGACTCTTTAGTAACATGGCAGTGCTCAAAAGCATGCAAAATAATCATATTGAAATTGAAACCTTGTCAAGTACTTCTCAAAAAAATCAAGGACATCAAAGGGTGGAACGTATTTTCACAGGAATATCCTTTAAAATATTGCATGAGTTACTAGTAATCACATTGAACTGCAGCACTTAAGAAGTTACTGTACCAGTGACATGAACATATTGGCGAAACTTGAAGGCCATGCTAACTTGCAATTATTTATTACTGTCGAATTATAGCCAACAACTATGTGTCCAATTTGCTTAATGAGTACGGTTGTATATTTTATTCCAGTATGCATTTTTTTCCATGAGAACTCCTTCTTCTGTAACAGCCGAGAAAAGAATTTATGTGACTATCAATCTTGTTGGTTCCCCTAGACTTTAAGTGTCTGAGTGAGGAGGATGAACATTTTCTGTAAGTCTGAGCTGTTAATATATCTTAAATTAAACACTGAGAAACCAAGGCATCCCCTGCAACTAACCATTGCTCAGATTATGCAAACAGAAAAGATGTGGGGTTCTTTAACTTCATGGGCCCAGGCCTCCAAGTTTCATGGGCCCAGGCCTCCAAGTTTCCCAGGAATGTCACAAAACTTTGCAATCAGCTTAATTGTGAGAATATTGTAATGATAACTAAGTCCCTCCTTACTGTAGCACACAGACAACTCACTGGAACACATCAAGCAAATACCAGAAGCCATTCTTTCCAGAGTATTGAAATGCCTCTATCTGCAGAAACATGCAAAAAAAGCTCCACATTAGATCCACTAGCTCTCACCAGCTTCACTGAGAGACATTTAAATGCATTTAAATTAAATAAGTGAAATAAATGCATTTAAATAACAAACTTCTTGAGCAGTGTGTGGTACCTGATCCCAGGTTTCATGGATGTGAAAAGCCTTTTTTACCACTGATACCTACATTAGAAACCTGATTTGGTAAAGAGCTTGTGCACATGTGCTTTGGGTGCTCTCTCTTTCTCTCATCTGGGCCTGGGAGAAAAATCTGCTTGGAAGACAAGTAGAGCAGGGAGCAGAGAAAAGCAAGAAGACAGGATAGCCATGCTCCAGGCTGCGGAGGGGACACCCTGGGGAACACGGAAGGATGGGAGATGAGGCTCTCACAATGAAATGATACATCCTACTGTGTGCACACTGCAGAGGTGAATGGCCCTTTCAAAGGCAGCCCTGATTCAGAGGCTTCTTTCTCGACACTCTTATGTGAAGAGAGCATGTGCTGCATGCTCTGCACCATGGAAGTACAGCTTGTGGCCTTGGCTGAGGGTTGGCCTTGGAGTAAGGCAGTGCCTAGTCTTTGCCTTCTTGAGATGACTAACTCAGCATGAAGAAGGAGGATTGAGCAGTCTTTGCACAGAAGCATGGGACAGGGAGCAGGGCATAAAGACTTTCCGGAGCAAGGTAGATGCGAGCCCTGCCTTAGCAGCCTGATCAGCCCAGTGTTGTGCTGGATGAAGGAGCCACTCCCTCTCTATGGGCGATGCACAACAGGTTGGTAGGAAAATACATGTTCTCCAAGTATCTGCTGCCTCTGGCAAGTTCCTGGAGATTATTCATAACCACACTCTCCTGGTGAATAACATGGAGCAGCAATGGCTCTATCATCAAAAGTAATTTTCATCAAACAGGAGAGCCAAAGGCTCCTAGCTATTTCAGGATAGTGATCCTGTAACAGACTTGGGGTAAAATGTAACTTACCTAATGATGTTGTGGTTGAGACCAGCTGACAACAACACACCTGAAAGGCTCGCAAACCTTTTTCTCTCCAGTTTTATGGTGGTGGTGCTGTCACAGCAGCCAACCACAGTTATAAAACCTGGACCACAGCTCTCGTCAGCCCCCACTGATAAGTGCTAAAGGCGTGGCACATCTTCAAGCTCCTCAGGAGCATCAGTCCCCTGCCAATTTGCAATTTCCATGTATCACTCCAGCTGTAATGAAAACCACACACTCATTAGCCCATACTGGAGATAGGGAAGAAGGTGGCTTTCTCCTTGAGCTGTTGTGAACCTGCAGGAGAACTGTCACCCTTGCAAGTGTCATTGCTCAGGTATCTTGGCATTTTCTTCCAGGGAGGGATCTCTCTTGCACAGCATCTCAGCCAAAGAGCATTTAACTCAACCGGCTTCTTCCCACTGGTGGTTGTGGTCTTTGGCTTACTGTAATGTAAAGCCTGAAAGGTCTGCTACAGGGAGCAGCTGAGATGAAGATCACACAGAAAGTGGCCCATGATAACATCACACTTTCACTGGCCTCTCGGTCCTCCTGGTTTGCCTTACTCATTCTTGCTGTCTCTGACTTAGTCTCCCCTTTCCAAAAATTTTAAAGTGTCTTGCAAGAAGTAGTTGGGAAATCCCCATTCAGCACATGGGGAAGATGAAGCATTAGGATGTGAAATTACGACTGCAGTGTAGTTGGGTGAAGAGTGTAGTGATGCTGTAAAGACAGAGCCAGTTCTTCTGCAAGTCCCAGCTTGTGAGTTATTCCCTAAGGCCAGCTATGGAAATAAGCTTTTAAAACTTCCACTGTTCCTTCCAGCCTGATCTGCTGACCGTAACTTGTTCCTGACCTCCTGCTTTTCGCCTGCTAGCTAGAAATGAGTCCCATGCTGTTAGCTACTGCTCTGGGGGATCACCCCTGAACCTCGGGGAGTGACAGGCTGAGCCCTGTCTTCCTTGCTTACAGACCCACCTCTGCTAACACTGGCAGATGCTGCATACAGGAAAAGGCAACTATGGGAGGGGGTGTGGTGGTGCAAATGAATGCCAGAAGTGGGTCCAGAGCAATTTCTGACTATCTGATCCTCTCTGTTGTCATGCTGGCAAGCGTAAGCCAGGGTCTGCTGACAGACACAGGACTGTGTGAGTTTCCCCACTGGGAGGTAGTTACAGAAGGGCCTCTCTACCTTCTCCTCTTTCCATAAGCTGTGATGCTGGCTGTTTTGGGGCTTACACAGCCAACACTGGTCATCCAAAACCAGCAGCAACTCTGGGTGAACCTTGAAGAAGGACAAACAAATGTCCTTTCTTACACTCAGTGAAGCAAAATGAGGCTTTTATTTGAGAGAGACGGCAAACTATGGTTTCAAGATCCATTCCTGGCAGTGTATGAGGACCCTCAGAATAAACCTCCAAGCTGCTCCGAACATTTGCTTTCCCCAGAAACAGTCTTCAGGCTCACGTACACTCTGACTCTGAGTGGCAGCACACCGCTTTCAGATGTACGATGTTACTGTGAGATGTGAAAAAGGAAACCTGTTGGCCTCCTGCCACCTAGCTCACTGTGTAGTGAATTTTTTTCTTTGCATTATTTCTGTTGGAAGCTTTTGTATGTATGTTCAATGTTGTAATTTAACACTGTCAAGCACAGCATAGGGAATAAAAAGAGAAACCACTTTGCTTTCCAACTCATACCCTAGATTTCCTAATAGTACTACTTTAGTTATTTTATCAAAAATTAAATTGATTTTTCTGTAGAAACACAGCCAGAACCACATCTGGAAGTCTGGGAATCATTTCTGCTTTATGCTTTTCTTCATCATGTCTTTGCAGGTCTGCAACTGCTTCCCTCACTATTTGTTCATTCCAGAAGACAGGCTTTTACTCAGGCTTTTACTGCCATAACTGAACAGAACACAGTAGATACCATATCTCTCCTTACAGTCCTTGTGCTCAAGCCGTAAACCTCATTTCTACACAAATATCAGTGGTTAACTAGCAAATATTTGAAAAGGTGTAACGCTTACCATAATACCTGAGCACAAATTATTCCTAAGGACCTACAGACACACAGAGCACATCACAGAGATCATCTACTCTGATCTCATGTGCAGCCACTGAATTTCAGCAAATTTGAACTGAATGATAGTATTTCTTGCTTTTTTTTAAGGCCTACAAATACAGGAAGATCTGCCATGTTGCTCAGTGAATTGTGGCTCTGTGTATAAACCTTTCCACTAGTGTTTCTGGTCTGAATTACTCTAGCTCTGGCCTCTAGCCATTGACTTCTTCCTTCAGCTTGTTTTGCTACAAAAAAGAAAGATATGTGATCCCTTCTCCAGGTTACTCTCTAGAGAGTGACATCAAGTCAATTCCCTCAAACATATGAAATGGACCATATTTCTCAAATAACCTCACAGTAAAGTTTTTATTGACTTCAGGTGATTTTTGCTGTTCTTTTCTGACTCCCTTCCCAAATTTCTAACATCTTTTTTGATGCCTAATGCTGCATACAGCCACAACAGTCTCCCTGCTCCTAGTTCATTCCCCTATTCTGTGTAACCCCTGATTGTCTTGCGGCACTGCTTTGGAGGTCCCAGCTCAATTAGACCTCTGCCATGATCCATTCACTCTTTTGGGGTGCATTATAGGATAAAAACATCTGCTTTGCAAATACAACTTATTTACCTCTCTTCTGTCATTTTGCTGAATACAAACCCACAACATTCAAAAGAGGCAAACTACCAAACCATCCAGACCTCTTCAATTAAAATCATTGAGGTACAGGTCAAGAAACTTTATTCTGATATATTTCCAGATAAAACTGCTTTTTTAAACATTAATTGCAGCTGTTTCTTCACAACCTCTGTTTTTATATAGGCTTACCAGGGCGATTTGTGAAAGCATGTGGTGGTGTGTGTGGGGAGTGCAGTAGAGAGCTCTTCAAAGAGCATCTATTTTCCTGCATGCATATTTCCCTGAGTATCACTTCCTGGGATTGAAAATGCTCTTAGCCTCTAGGGCCTTGGGCTGGGATTTGTCAAAGGCCCTTCAGGTGCACCTTTCAGCCTCTGGACTCCTAGAAGAGTTTGAGTTCAGCTCTGAGAGGTGGATGCTCAGTTACACCAACATGTACTTCACTCCTGTGAGTGGATGTGGACCTCACTTACACACCTGTTTTCCCTCACTCCGATTTTACCACTCAGCCTTTTAATCTATTTCAGCCACAGTCTATGTCCCTCGCTTTTTCTTCTGGTGACGTGAATTATTTAGGAGGCATTTTACCATGGAGCAGATGCCTGCATAGCTCTGAATCACCTCCACAGGTCTCTAGCAGCATTAAAGCTGCAGGGTGCCACACAGGTGAAAAGGCAGCAGGGGTCTTCTGGGGCAGACACTAAGTTTGGTATTGTCCACCGAATTGGTGAAGACAGCATTTCGTGCCCTCAGTGAGAAGGTTGAAATGTGTTGTCTCACTAACCAGATAACCAGTGGGGAAAGGGGGCTGGGATGACTCCCAGGCTCTCCAGTACTACTCAGCTCTTGGCCAGTACATTCTTTCTTCAGTCTCTCCAGGGGCACTTGGACTGCAGAACCTAGCTCCAAAATGGCTTTCCACAGCATTTGCCGCATAAAAACTGATTCTCTGAGGCTCACTAACTGCTCTCAAGACTGACAGGCCACCAGCTGTGTTAAGACAATATACATGTGTTTCTTAAATACAGTGGAAAACAAAATGAAGGACGCTTACTTGTTAAAACTTTCAGTTATCACAGGTAGGAGCTAATTTGCAAAATCAAAGTCACACCACCTGACCTTATTCTTTGCATTCAGGTTGGTTCTAGGTACTAATAAGATCAACGTGCCGGCACCAATTCAAAGACAAGATCAAAGGACTGCCTGTTGCAAGCAGCATTGCAACTTCAGGTCCTACAGTATGTAAGATTCTGTAATTTTATCACATGCAGCTGCTCAAGCAAGAATCCAAGAGGGGTTAGAAATGTTTTATGACTCAGTCTTTGCAGAGTACTTTGGTTCTGCTGTGAGATTCAGTTCAGGCTGATGACTGACAGGGGAGTTCAAGGAGTGGGAAGGTAATGGTGCAGGCAGCTTCTAGAAACATAGCTATGTCCATCAGCTTGTTTTGGCTTTATCGTCACTATCTAAAGGGGGCAGCTGAATGGACAAAGTTGTTATGGGTTGACAAGCCAGTTCTTCTCTGCATTTGCCTCAGACGAAGCATCTACTCCCAGCAAATGGGTACATGCAGAGGTGTGTGAATCTATTCACCAGGCTGTGGATACAGCTCCGAGGTTTACCTCAGCTTCAGCAGGCTCCTGTGTCCTCCCTGACATGCGCATCTTCTGTATCTCTCAGTATGTCTTTGTATGGCTCCTTGCACAATGAGAGCACCAAGTTACAACAAGAAGTGACATGAAGTAGACAAAACTAACTCCTAGGAGGAGGTAGTGCATCAGCACTTATGTTGGAGTCTGCTGTATGTGACTGCTGGATGCAAAGACCTTATCTGGTTATACTCCACAGTCACGTTCTCTGGGGGGCAATACCTGCTTTGCCATTTGCACATTATTACAGGTTCATTACAGGTCCTGCTATGAGCTCTGGAGCACAGAACATAAACAATTCCTTAATGTTTGGCCAGGTATTTTACTTGAAATTCTTTCCAAAGCAAAGGTGGTACTGACAAGAATGCAGTGACTCTGCAACCAGTAAATGACAAGACACAATCTCTGCTTAAACATGCTTAGTAATAAGTTATGAAGGGTGCTTCAACAGCATCATGAAATATACTGCATCATTGTTCACATCATTGTCCCCATAACAGGAGTATTGCCAAAAATTACGAGTGTAATGGTGTAACAGTAGTGGAGCTCACTCTGCTGCTTAGAGATAATCAAAATCAAAGTGAGCGTAACCTCATTTTCCAGGGCAGAAGCTGAGTAACAACCTAGGCAGGCAGGAAATGTATTGTCTGGTGTAATACTAGACAAGTAGATACAGTCTCAATAGTTCATTCCTTCCTCAGAAACATACAGGATGTCTGGATGCATTTCCTTGTGCAAAACTCTTAATCACACTCCTCTACCAGCCTTCCTTCCTTTCTCTGGTACTTCTATCTTGTCCGTTTTCCCAGGGACTCTTTGGAGCAGTCATTACTTGCTACCATTATTTTTACACACCCTCTCTGCATCCTGATTAAGAACAAAGTCCCTAAATGTGATGGTAGTTGACACAGACCACAGGAAGCGCAAACAGGATCTTGTCTACCTCACAAGAGGATTAGGTGGCAATACATCATGAACTCACAAGGATATAATACTGTTTTGTGTCTGTGCATTTTTGTACCAGGTATTACTTATAAATGGTCAGAGAGACTGCTCACTCTTAGCCAGTTTGTTTTAAAAGGTAACACAAAGTAACTTTCCTGGATGCCCAGCAGATTGGTTCTACACATGCTACCACCTTGAGGATACCTCCTGCCTGCCTGCAGATAGCCACCTTAGGAAACCCACAGTGGCTCCTTGCACGGAAAGCAAATCACTGGACACCATGAGGTCAGCTCATAAACCAACCTAAAAATATTCATGCTTGTTAAAGAGTCTCCTGAGGACCACAGGCAAGTTCAGGATAGGCTAACCTGTTCAAGTCATAGTTTTCTACAGATACGAGAGCAACTCCTCATCTCTTTTCATACCCAGCATCCATAAAAGGTACTGAAGCCATTTTGTTATTATATATGCTGGAATTAATGAACATCAGGAAACCCGCTGTGTAGACTGCACCACACATTTCCATTTGCAGTGGTTTTCCAATAAGTTTTATGGAGATGACACTGAATCCCTAGCATTGCAGCCCAATCTGATCTGATAAACACCCCAGCATACATCTACCGGTGTCTGTGGAGCCCCACTATTGGAAGCCTAACCTAGAGAAGAACAGGGTGAGTCTCACAGCACACAGAAGTATCCATAAATCACTCATGACACTGTTGGCACTATGCAAATAATGCAATTACCTTCGTCTTTGTCTGTGGTAGCTATGTAGCAACAGTTGGCAAAGACTGACATTTTAACATCTTCTTTGCTATTGCATCCTTACCTGCCTCTCAATTTTCTAAGAAACAGATGCTTTCAGAGAAGTGATGTACAGAACTAAATTAAGTATTGGTGAGTGGCAAACAGCATTTAAAAAGTATGTACTTTTCCATGTTTCACTGGCACATGTCTCCACCCCTGCTCTGACATCCCCTTTAAAACGAAACAGCAGGCTGTGTGTATATTGAATGTGCTGCAGTGCAAACTTCACTTTTGCAAGTTTAGGCAAAGGGGAGAGACACACCTTGCTAGAAAGGCTCAAAGCACGACAGTCTCCCTCATTCCTGCGAGTCTGGGCAGAGAACCATGAGTGGCTCTGACCTGACTGTTATGACATGCTTGGCTGCTGCTAAATGTTTTAATTCCAAAGTTCATGAGCTTATCCACGGTTCAGAGCCAAAATGAGGAAAAGTCATGGAAATAAAACACCGAAACTTCTACTGTAGGCCTAGTGACCAACAGAGGCTTCAGGAAGACTGGAAGTGGGAGGAGATAAAAGACAGTACTCCTAGAACAGAGTGAAAAAGCAAATCACTTTACTATTGGCATAATGAAACACTGGCCAAAAAACACTGGGCCTGTAGGCTGTTTTCTGAGATGAGCTTGTAGTCTTGCATGGTGGCTAAAGCAAGTTCATACTGCCCATGTCTGTATGAAATATGGCAAAATCCGAGACAAGAAGGGTAACTTATTTCTGCCACTGTTATAAGACAGTGCCTGTTTCCAGTCACATTTTTAAAAAGTACACTGGGGCATACAAGGAAAGAAGTCTAAAAATAATGTCTGAGATATGGAAAATCTGCTTCTCAGGAAGGACCTAAACTGAGGGGTTTTAAGTAAACAAAGAGAAAAGTAAGAGGTGAATTAATTTTAAGTATGTCCGTGGAAAGAAGATTGTTGATCACACTTTTTAGCAGGCAAGGATGTGGGACCACCTACTGTCTTCTTGGCAACATACGGATCCTTTCTGTTCCTTCCATCCAAAGTCCCTATTCTTTCCCCCACATCACCCTTTCAGTTGGGTGACCCAACAGTATATGGGGCTGAAAGTTAGATCAAGAACAAGGACAGTCCTGCAAAGGAAAACCTAAACTGATACAGTGTCTAGCCCTAAACGACTGTTGGCCAGTTGAAAGAGAACAGAGATGCAGAAAAGGAACTGAGAGCAGACTGAGCACAAAAAAACCCTGTAAGCCAGTATTGCTGCCAAGGAAAAGGTACACAAGCCACATAGTTAAGGCCTGAACCCAGGCAGAGTTTGGGCAGCACTAAATCTGAAGGCAGATTCAGACTGGAAAGAAGCTTCATTTTCTAAATTGTAATTATTTCTATTTTTAATACTACAGACAAATAACTCAAGGGATGTTGTGGATTGTCTGTGCTTTGAATCATTACTCATGGTAGGATGTCTCTAAAGACACCCTTCAGCTTCATCAGAACAGGCAGTCAGATTGTGAAGTGGAATGTGATGGTATTTGCTACGCAGGGCAGGCTGGAGGATCCAGTGCTCCTTTCTGACAGAAATCTGAAGCAGTGGAGTTTGTAGCTAGTAATACCATCAAGTTGACAATTGCTAGTGGAACCATAACAATTTTCTCTAGACAGACACCCAGTCCATAATATTTACCTGATGCATTGGCACTATTTGGTTGATTGGTTTTACTTGGCAAGTTTACTGCATTAAATAAAATCTAAGTGTATACATGTATCACCTATTTATTTGTCTATTTACATCTCTACACCATGATTCACGTATGACCTTTCTTTGGCTGATGAAAGGCATACCTCATTCCCTCCAGGGCCAGGATTGCCATCTTTTTGTGACCTGACCAGATCCATACCATACCTATCTTACTGGTTCTAATGCTTACATTTATTTTTTTATCTTAGGATTTTGTTTCCCCTTGGAAAATCTGTCTCTTCACTTCTATCATAGGCATGATTTCTTAAGAAAAATGTGAGGTGCCTCCACCAAGCCAGGATACATTTGCTGACAGTGAACTAGTAGTATAGGTCCGGAAACACATTCCTGTGATGAATTTGTGAATCAGCCCTGATTTGCTATCCAAAAATGATGCTATTACACTACAAAGCAATTCATTAAACCCCCTGATGAAGAGGCATCCCTCCAGGATGCTGTGGGTTTGCAGTACAGTTCTGAACAACGTTGTCTGGAAATTTCATGGGGAGGAGGATCCTGGCATGCAGGCAGCCCCAGCACTCACTCTGAGTCACCTCTGGAGACGAGAAACATTAATGTTACAGGAAGACTTCTCTTGGTTAAAACAGGTATTGACATAAATGTCAAGGAAGGAACAGCCTCAAGAAAAAAAGAATACATGAGAAAAAAACCCTGACGTCAGCAGAGGCAGACTGCTCTGCACCTCTCTTTGCCCAGGTGAGGACTGACATATCACAGACTTCTGGCCATCAGGGTGAACTCTGAAGAGCTGATTTCAGGAAAGCAAAATTAGCTAGTCCATTTTTCCAGTGCAAGCTTGATGACTGCAAAATGATTTGTGGGAGGCTATGAGAAATATCCTTCACCACTAACCCTTCCTTCTACCACCACATGATACAGCATGTGCTCACCTTGGCTGCCTGCTGCCAGATGATGCTACCTTTGATCCTTCGAAGAGTGAATATGTCAGGAGATGAGTCACTCCACCTCCCTGGCTGACCCTCTCCAGCCTGGGGGTATATGGAAACTGCCCACTGAGCTGATGAAGCAAGTAATTTGAGGAGCAGTAGGTAAAAATCATGTCTTGTTTTTCTCAGCTGGCTGTACCAGGCATGGGAATAAAATGAACCAATCCTTAGTCTTTTTGCACATCAGAATGTGGCACTAGGGACTTTGTAGAGATGTCTCTGCAGTCTTGGGCAATGCATTACGCTAAAGTGAAATGCACTGTTAGTCCTGACAATCTGTTAGAAGAAAGGCATCCTTGATGGTCCTGGCCCTATCTTTGTCTCTGCAACTGACTCAGACACTGAAAAAAACATCCTCCAACTATCTTTCCAAAGCAGCTATTAGTGTGGCACTAGGCACCATACTTAGAATTTGTAGTCACTTTTGCAGAGTTGCTTTCAGAAAGCAATAATGGAATCTTTTTTTTTCAGCAGTGTGACAGACCTTCCAGTGCAGCAGAGTTTTCAGAGACATGGTGTAGCTCATGCTATAGTCATCAGCCAGGAGGAAATCTCTTCCCTCATCACCTCGGCAGCACTGGTGTGCTCCAAATCTTTGTGTTACAGGAGGCAGACCGTAAAGAAGAGCACTTCCACTGCTACCCCAAGTGCCAACAGTTTGAAGGGGCTGATTCAAAGCTGACTGAAGTTGATGTTTGTTTCACTCCAGCAAGTGCTGGATCCCTCCTGGTGAACTGTGTGGGGAGTCTGTTACTGTGAGGTTGAGTGCAAAGGGACATTTTTTTGTTGGATGAGATGATTAGGCAAGTCTACTAGATAATGGGTGCTTGTACACCAGTAACAAGAGGATGTCACTGGCCCCATACCTTAATGTAGCAGGGAGTGGGTTCTTATTTGTGGCCAGTGATATCATGGCTTTTTTTTATAAGAGAGTTTGTTCCAGATGAGTTTGTATTTCAGCTACTCTCTGGTAAGGTATTCTGATTTTTGATCCTGTGCATGGACAATTACAACACAAACTGTATGCTCACCTGGACAGCTAGCAACAGAAAACAGTTACTTGCCGTGTCAAACTCTCCCAGTAAACTGGACTGTGAAAGACCAGACAAGGAGGTTTTCAAATCTGTGTGACAGTATCTGAATCTTCAGAGAAATATGTCGGAGAGATGAATCTATCTTACAGTTGCTTTAGGCACTAAAACCTCTTATTTTGGTTTTGAAGCTAAACAAGTGCTTAACAATCTAAACTCAACTTGCTTTTTGGTCCACACAGACATAAAAACAATTTCCATGCAGGAACAGATACAAGACTGCCCAGTCTTTAAATTGTGCCTACAAGGTTCCAGTGCAATGTGTTGGTGTGTAATCACTCACACCCAAACTTTGTCCTGTTATTAACAACATACTTTGCCATGTTCACAACATGGGAAAATCATGCTGACACTGGTTTCAGTGTTTGAATGATGAAGCACATAGGAAGGAAGGATGGTACACTCCACAGTGAAGCAAAAATCACTGTACTGCAACTGAATATAGAAACATCACTCTCTTGTAATGTGAAGGCTGCTTACAATGTCATGACTATTGCTGTAATTTAAGACCTGTGTATTGAAAGATATTTGCAATTTTTATGAGTGGTACAGATGAGGTGTTCAGCATTCAAGGAAAGTTTTGCAAATCCTACATGCCACACTGATAAAGCAACGAGAAGGTGAAACCAAATCCACCATATGGTAGATGGAAAAATATACAGCCACGTAACTCCTTAGAAATGGCTTATTCACATTGCATCAACAGTATTGTTGTGGGGATGGTCTAAGGAAGTAATAGAAATTTTTGTCGTTATCGTACCCATTGGAAGAGATCTTGGAGTTGCAGGCATCGTCTGCCTGTCCTGCTGCATCCTGGGAGATTCTTATTAAGACCTACGACTGTGACATATCTTTCCTAAACGTGCAGCCTGTGTTTTCAGGTCCCACCCCAAACCTGGCCCTTTGGCTGAGAAGCACCTGCTACATCTTGAAGTATTTGTGGTCTCCTACCAAGTGTTGCAAGTGCAGTTGCAGCTGCTGAAGCTGTGAACTACCATTTTCAGGAGCTAATCCCCTGTGGTTAGCCAGCCAACCCCACATCATGCTGAGCTTTATATTTTGCTAAGAATGCCAGGTTAATGAACAGGTACAAAACCTAGAAGGAGATAAAAAGGAATAAAGGGAACACCAACCCTGAGAGTAAGTTCTGTTCTTTATCTCAAAGAGTGTCTTTTTCCGCTCATGCCAACAAAATCCTGCTAGGACTCTTACAGTACCTTATGACTTCTCATAGGTTTTCTTGCCATCTTATCCACGTTTCTCTGGAGGGTTTCACTCAGATTCAAACTCTCAGGTCTTTATGTCATTTATAAACTTGATAGCTAACTGGGGTAACAGGTTTTCATACTTTTACTAAAGACTACCTGCTGCAGCCTGAATTTTTGATACTGATATCCTAAGACATGGCTAGAGGGAGCCTTCACATAGCTAAATAGAAAACAAAACTCTCCGGCGAATGGGAAAGCAAGGCCTAAGGACAAGGCTGGCTGCAAAAGGCTGTGAACTCACCATCAATGGCACAACACAAACTGGCAGGACAAGGTCCTGCTCCACATACAGAATGTTTGAGCATTGAAGACAAAAGTAACAACGTCATTTCACAGAAGTAATCCAAATGAAAATAGTTTCTCAATATTAATCCCTGAAAAATGAACATGACAATAGCTAAATGGCTGTTGACCGACTGCAGGTTTGGTTATACAATCGTTGAACCTGGTTTGATGTGATGGGGGAACACTGCCATTCTTCCCAAGCACAGTAGAGAGTTGAAGTTAGACCATTTCAGAAATGGTCTTCTCTGTGAGAATGCAATCTGTTACCAGTTTATTTCCATCTTGTATGATGAATTTCTATAACAAATTCCTGAAGCAGGAGGCAGCATCTCTGTACCAAGAATGGACTTGCTCAGTTTTCAGGCAATGATCTGCCAGGACTCTGAATTTATGATCTAAGGAGTTTGCTTTTGCAAAGCTGTGGGATGACTTCTATGTCCTCGCCATGACTGTATGAGTGCTAGTCTTCTGCCTGGTGCAGCAGCAGACGACTCAAGCAGGTTTTCTGCTTTCTGCTGGCAAGGACAGGGCCTGATGCAAACCCTCCTAGAAGTCTTCAGACAAACTGCTCTCTCACTGAAGTCCAGTGTGAGTGAACACAGCAGGTCATGAAGGAGAGACACAGCATCTTAGGAAAATGAAAATATCTCACAAAAACGCTTGCCCATCTCTGAGTCCCAGCCCTAAAAGAGATTTACAAATTACGTGTAATGTTTGAGCATGGGTACCAAAATAAACACCTCTTCCGCTTAATAAACATCTGGGCATTGGAAAAGCTCCAATTTATACAGCAACTCTGTATCAAACATTGCTAATCACAAACACTCCCAGAGAGATTAACAATATTAAATTACGTTAAGAGCAATAACATCTTACCCTTAGTCTGGATTTTGCCACAGCTTGTTAGACTGAATGAGGATGTCCTAAAGGACAGAAGTTTGTTCTTTTCTTTTTTTTTTTAGCAGGAACAGAAGTCAAAGAAGAGGTATTGCCTGTACCATCTGCCTTGCTAACTTATATAGCAAATCGTCCCATATTTCCTTTCAAAGGCAGATTGAATTTGTTCCTTCAAATAACCCAGAGTTCAGCTCAGTGGATGAGTCCAACTCTGCAGATTGCCGGTGAGCATTACATTGCCAATATTCGTTTTGTGTGGCTCGTACACCTCCCACTGCTTACTGGTAATAAATCATATGTAGGATCGTTATTCCTGGAGGGCCCATGGTACAATACCACAATTTACACAACCTACTCAATAGTCTGAAGTTTGTTAGTGGCTAACATTCAAGTGCTCATGCTTTGGCTGAGCTTTTTATGAGCACCAGTACATTGTCCATTATGTACTACATGATTATGGTTTTCTCAGTGATTAAAATACAGAATTACCAAGCAATATATTAAAAACCAGTATCAGACATGATATATAAATGCAAAGCTAAATTACTACTTCTGGAACAAAAGTAAACAGGACCTGCGGCCTTCTTCTATGAAGGAACATGACTTAGGATCACAGCTGTAGGGAAGTTAATTTCTGATCCCGAATGCACATTTCTAGCACATTCCTAGCAACTGTTGAGTCATTAATTCTGTCTGTGCTCTGTTGTGTGTTCAGTTGTGAAATTTTCCTAATTAAAAAACATACATGCAAATAACAAAATCAAAAAACTAAACTGCAAAAAACTGCTGACATCCTTCGGAGTACATAAATTATGCAGAATACAAACAACGCATAGTCACTTTTGATCTTCCCTGGTATGTGTATTGTAATAATATAACTAGACCAATAACACAGCAGCAGTTTGATGACTGACTTAAAAAAAGAAAAAAAAAAAAAAAGGCTGGTTTATTTAGGACATATTTTAGATGCCACAAGTGGAATATTTTCTTATTTAAGCTTCATAACTAAGTCATTATCCAGTATTTTGTTTATTCCAAGGCTAAAAGAATAAAACTGAAGAATTTGCTTATCTGAATTTTCACTGTTAAATCCCTAAAAATAAAAATGAACAAATAAAATGCATTGGTAAATCAGTATATTGGTTTTGAGAAGCTAAAATAGAAAGGAAAAGACTGTAAAAATTCCAGACTAATGTAACTGGAAGAAATCTATTTCTGGATTGTATTTCAAGCAATATAAAAAATTCCATTAAGATCTATTTTGGATAATAAGAAATTTTGATTTATCTCTGCAGGTGTTGTATTTTGTTTTTATGGAACAGGAACAGTAGTTTGAGGTGTTAGCTGAAAAAGTCCAAAAGCTGAAGCAATGGCTAGAATAAAGGGCTTTAATAGGGAAAACAAATTTCTCCTATTTTTTAAATTAAAAATGCAATTAAGACCAAATTAAAGCATTAATTTAAAAATAAATTATATCCATAGATCAGAGTAACATTCTGACATAACATAACTCCTTTAAAATTCTCAGTTAAATATAATCCAGCCTTCAAATTTTTGTTATGGGAAATATTTTTATACACTTTAAGACTGATTCTTCTGTTTCTGTGAATTAGTATGGGAGGGAGACAGGCAAATTGGAAGTTTCTGCATCAGTCTGAAAAAACAGCCTCTAATTATCTTGAAAGACAGAAAAGGCCCATATACAGGACAAGTCAACACCTAACCTGTTTCTCCTTTTGTATTCAGTGAGTGAGGTGCACAGTTTCAGCAGAGCCAGCTGGTGGCTAGCAAATATGGGATTTCTCCGCAAGCTTGTATTGAATCCAGAATAACAAGAGGCCATTCTGGGAACATTTGCTGCCTTTAGGATTTTTTTTCTCAAGGGGCAAATCAATAAATACAAAATTAGTGTCTCCCACGTCCAAATCAGATCTTGTGGGTAACAAATATCCTTTTTGCATTTTACCCTTTTATATAGAAACACAGGGCCACAGCTTGTAGCATTACAAAACCAGGCATGCAAGTGAAGGGCAAATAAAGACACGTCAATGTGCTTCTGTCAAGTCTTTTAGTAGGAAAGAAAATCTAATCTTGCAGCAAACCTCTGCATTAAGATGACTTGCATGATGGGGTTTTGGCCCTTGGCAGCTTATCTGGGTTCTGGAGGACCTAAAAAATCCCTCCATTTTTTGCTTCATTCGTTCCACATTTCTGAAGCAGCTAATGAAAAATGAAAGCAATCAGCTACGGAGCAGGCACTGTCACTCAGCAAGCATTTATGTACATCAGTTCTATTTTTATTTTTTTTTCCTCCAAGAGAAATCTGCAGAAGGGAGTGGTATCTGTAGAACAAAATAATGATGAAGAATGTGCTTTGTGGATGGTGGCAGTTCCTTTTCTTCCTGCATTTTTTTTAATGGATCTAGATTTCCTTCTTGTCTGGTGCTCGGGAGGATTCCTTTCTGCTTAGGGATTCCCCCGGTGAGAAAGTGCCAATGACGTCACTGGGAACCGCTTTCATTTCACTTCCATGGTTTGTGCATGGGAGGGCACTCACCCACTCTGATAGCAGAGGACTGCGAAGGAGGGGGGCGGCGGGGGGAGGAGAGAAGACGAGAAGTTTCCAGGGAAACACTCTAGCAGATGGCCTGGTCTGCTGATAAATCGTGACACATCCATAGCTCAATCGGTTGGAGGGCTATTTTTGGAAATCACAGCCCTCCCTTTGGAAACCTAGTTAATTCCCCCCCTCAACCCCCCATCCTCCCAAAGCCCCTTCTCTTTTTACAAGCTCCTTTGGCTGGGGATGAAGGTGTTACAGCAGAGATTGAAAGTGTGCCACCCCTAGCAAACCACGCTCAGAATTAATTACATGATGCGCCATCCTCCACCCATCCCCACGACCGCCTCCCCCATCCAGTCATCCTCTCCGGGCTGCCGGACTGGTGCTGAATGCAAGAGCGAGCGTTGCCACGGGAACAGGGAGGAAAAGCAGTCCTTTCCTCCTCAGTTACCTTGTAAGCCAAGGAATCGGCTTTGCACCCTCCAAACGAGATGTATCTGATAACATTCAGCTATCCCTCTCTTGCAAAGAGACATAAATTCCCAGCATACCTGCACTTCATCAAAGCACAGATAAAAGCCTGGCCAACAGTAATTTTTCAGGCAGTCGGTTGTGCGTACAACCATCCAGGGAGCAGGAGGAACAGCCAGTGCTGAAGTCCCGTGTACTTCCCAGTGCCCTGAGAGTACAGGAGTGCATGGAAGACTGGAAAGTGCCTCCACTCACCACATGGACCACCTGGCTCTCAGAGAGCAAAGGTACCACACGCGTGTCGCCTGTCTCAGAGGGAGAGCGGGGAATGGGCAGGAGCAAGAATCTGACCTTCTGCCCCTTGACACCTCCCTTTTCTTTTTTAGCATTAGCCCCAGGGAATTAGTAAGCCATTTTCACAAACACGTACCTGAGACACAGAAAGGGACCATGCTCTCGCAGTCCCTCCAGAGTGGGAGGAACACAGCTGCATGCCACAACTGCCAGAAGTCTTGTGGGACAGCACGGTACAGCCCTAGTCAGTTCTGGAGCCCCTGTAGGCACCCTGTGCAGCCTCAAGGGCTTTGCTTTCAGAGAATGTATCTGTGGTATCTGCTCACCTAAGCTCACTGAAAGACTACTACCCATACCCATCTATATGGTGGCAATTCACGTTCTTGTTAAAATACGTCTGTAAGGATGCAAATAGCAAATCTCTCTCAGATGCCAATACCACTCAAAGCGCATGTAGTTTAAATAGAAAAGAGATCATTGCATAAGATACAGACCATGAGGTTTTCTCCCATGCTATTACAAGCAACCAAGTCAGAGTAACTGATTAGTTCCTCAGAATAACTAGCTTTCTAGTGTCCACTGTACCGAAACCCTCACTTCTTGGTGGCCTCAGATTTCTAAGTGGTGTGTTATTCAATGACATTTCAAAAGAAAAAGGCAGAAGAAACAGAGGGGTGAACAGTGAAATGACCTGCCCTTGTCCCTTCAATCCAGCAACACACACAGAAGCAAATCCAGGAAAACTTGCACCAGGGTATACTTGCAGGTTGCAAGTGGTCCCACAGCATAGCCGAGATCTTGCACTTACCATTAGGAATGAATTGCAACATATTAAACTCAATGAGGCTTTTTACATAGTTGAGCTCAGAAAATGTATTTGCTTAGCAAAACCGAAGATGAACTTGTGTTTGTTTCAAAGTTTGACTTAATTGTAAAGATTTTGGCTGGGTTTATCTCTGCAGAAATTTATCTGTTGGAACTATTTCACCCATAGCCACTGAACATTTTCTTTTTTCTGGAGAGAAGTGGAAAAGAATTTTTAGACTGTTTGCACCCATTTCAAGCCTAGTGTCAGTTAGACATTTTTCTTTTTCTTGTGCAAATGCAGACTGCATCTGCAAAGAGATAGAAAATAAACATAAAATGCAACTTGCATCTTTGCTTGTTTGGGTGCCTCCATTGTATGGTGAAGGTACCAAGTTTTGCAGATGTTCACTGTCATTACAATATGGGATGCCATCTTCCAAAACTTTACGCCAAAATATTTACTCTTCTGTTGACAAAAATCTTTCTAGAAATGTGCATTCAAATTCACGAACTGAAAATAAAGCCTGATTTCACAAAAGAGTTTCTTGATGCGGAACATGGAGGAATGATGTATGTGTTACTAAAAATACTTTCAATGACTAATTCAGACCATCAATCACTCCTTTTTAGTTTTTTCCAAAGGGCAGACTGTGCGTGCTGGCTTGATAACATTGCTGCATCCTGTGTCACCCCTAAAGTGAAAATAAATTTGTGAGTGCTCTGATAGTCACTGCAGTTCAAATACGTAACAATACCTATAAAGCTTTCCAGCACGCATGCACACACAGACACATGCATACAGGTATATATGTAGGGAGAGAGACAGAAGAGGAAGAAATCACAGCATGTTCTCTGTCCCAAATTGCTGTTATTTACTCTAAAACTGATTTAGATGGCGTGTCCTGAGAAGCAGCAATATACACCAGCATTACTGTGCTTTTTCACTGAAGTCCTGTGAAAAGCAAAGTAAGCGACTGCGGTAAGAAGTACCTTGAGTTTTCTTAGGCTTTTCAGCAAATAAGTGACTTGTAGGCATTGACCTGGGCTGGAGAAAATGCATCTGCTGCTTATAGTTACTTCTTCAGCCACTATACCTTCACATGGAAGCATCACCATACTGCAGGTGGTCCGCTTGGGCTTGGATAGGTAAAGGTGCGGGGGAAAAGACTTCCCACTGCAACAGTAAAAGTCAGTTCCTGAGATGCTCCACATCCATGCAAAGACATTATTCATTGATCTTACACAGGCATATCTAATATGAGAAAAAGGTGAAAATTATTCACTCACAGCTAATTTTTAGTGTTGTTTTGGTGTTTTAGTGTTAACTGACATATAGTCAGCCTTACAAATGCAGCCATATGTACAGATAACCTCTGCAGTTCACTTTGACACAAATGATGACGGAAGTTACCCCACATGATTTTACTCAGGCCTACAGATTTGTGGGTGATTCTTGCAGGTGGGATCTTTTGGTGGGGGACTAGTAGATAATGCATCTTGTGGGAAATTTGGGGAGGCAAGTTACGTTCCTTGCTTTGCTACTGATTCATTTAAGTATTTTTGAAAACCTACCCATGAAGAGCTACCCAGATAGTTTTACCTGTAAGATAATCAAACTCTGACAATCGGATGCCTTGAATCAGTCTTGCAGGAACTATTTTCTTCTCATTACTATTGGTTGGCGAAATCTTCCTCTGTAAAAAAATTGCTATGGCCGATCTTTGTGCATTTTCTTCCTGCAAAACATCTTTCCTGAAGCAGCACCAAGACACCAAGGTGTTCTGCCTACAGCAACATAAAGGATGTGAGGCTAACAATCTCATTTTTTCAGTGAAATGTCCAACTGAGATTGTAATGTTGCTATTTCAAATGTCTCTAATTCACTACCTTACTTTTGAATCAACATTCACACACACACACACACTCTCCCCCCCTTCCCCCCCCCCCCCCCCCCGCCACGATGCTTTCATTAGTTTGGGTAGCTGTTGGTCTTTACTTTTCTCCCTACATCTTGATATGAAAATCCCTTTAGTATATGAGTCTTAGGTATATAGCACCTGCATGGGACGAAACATAAGGATTGACTGCCCAATTTTCCTGCATCCGTTGCAATCAGCCTCAAGATCAGAACAACATTTTACACAGCTTGCATTGGCATGTTACTACAAGGAGACAAGCTGAACGTGGTGCACTGACTCAGGTGTGCCACGCCATGAAGGCAGGGGCACATGCTCACCTACTCAAAGGGAAGTTGTTTGTTTAAACTCGGATGGGTCTTCGGCTAAGAACGCACCCCCAAGGTCTGCTCAGTCTTTCAGGTCTTGCCTCTGATGTAAGCATTTACCTAGTGCATTTACCAGACCTAAAAAGAGCCTGGCTGACTCAGCTCACCAGGACACTGCTGTTCGCAGGGCACTGCGGTCCATGTGTTCATGGTTGGCCACTGGAGCCAAAAAGTGCAATGGTTCTTTTGGTAATGCAGAGAGACATGTAGCTGTCACACTTTGTTTTGCTTTGTGTGAGCTATGCTGGGCAAAGGATTGGTTTCTTCTGCTGCCACTCTTCGACAAACAGTCATAACATTATCAAGGCCACTGAGACTGCTCATTTAGCCCAATAACAGCATAAAAACGATCACACACAGAGGAATGGAAAAGGTTTTCTAAAGCTCAGACCTTCTAAGACACATGCATGTTACCAAGAAGGAACCCAAGCCTTCTTAAGCCATTCTCGGTCAGCATCAGCTGCTCTGGTGCATCTACAGGGTGGTTGATTAGCAGCATAAACACTAGAGCAAAGCTTTATTGCTTGTGCTATGCAGGAGGTCAGCCTAAAAGATCTGACTCTTTCCCCTGGCCTGGAATTCCACAAAAGTGCTCTCCAAGAACCCTACAGCATTGCAGGGAATGCTATTAAAATAAATGTTACAGAAAAAGTTCACTGTCCTCAACTAAGACCAAGTAGTATGCTGAGATGTGGAACAGCACGTCAGTGCAGAAGTGGAGGGCTGCACCAACAGGCATGCACGCAGCGCTGCATGACACATTGATGCAATGGCTTTAGCCGTGCAAGCAACCTGGTGGGTGGCTGCCGTCAGTAAGCAGAACAGCAGACATCAGCCAGAACATCCCCGCGGCTGGCTACTGCCCTGGATACCGAACGATCAATCTTCCATCAGAGCCACCTAGCTGATCTGCTGCTGAACACTTAATTCCCCTTCAGAGGAGGCTTTCCCAGATCTTACCACCCAAATCCCTTTCACCAGCCACACGGATTTGAAGCAAATCTTGCCCATCCTGAAGGCAACCTTTAGCTGAAACTTACCTGTAGGCAGGAGTAGAAAAAATATTTAACCATTGCAGGTGGTTTGGAGACAGCCTGCTGCTGTCACCTGAGCCATCAGCTACACCCACATCAGCTGCCAAGGGAGAGTCCTGTGGTTTTCTGTGGTTTGCACTTGGACAGTCCCACCTGTACACACACACACACACGCAGACACATGTGTGCACACGCAGACATGCACGTGTGTGTGCACACACACACACACACGTGGTATTCTGTACCTTCTCCAGCAAGCTGATGTATTTGTATGAGTGGTATGGTAGTGACAGCAAGTGTATGAAGAGCCATGTTTTCCATTTGCAATACCTTGTGATTTTGTGCACTCTTTTACAAAGGTGCCTAAATACATCGGCAAAGATGTCAATGTTCTGGTTTTCTACCCATAGGAGGAAATACTTGTATTTTATTTTGCATTTGGATGGAAGGGAAAACTACTTTTAAGTTGCACAAAGTTAGCAATTTAAAAATATTAAAATTACTTTTTCACTCTTTGCCATGTAAATTCTAATGCCAATCCAAAATTTAAATGTCTGCAACATTTTTCTAACACGAATAAAGTCACCTACATTCACACACTTGGTTAAAAAGAAAAAAAAAATCATAAAAAAATCAGTACAAACATAACATTTGGAAAAACTGCTTTTAAAAGATTGAAAAGAATTTTTTTTAAAAAAAGAGGAAGATATTTTCCTACAAATAACTGGATTTCAATTAAAATGTGTTTTCCTGTGTAGTACTTTTGAGATGAGAACACTACAAGCAGCTCTGAGGGTTTCTATGTACCAACTAAAGCACCTGCCAGAATTTTGGTGTGCTTACATATTTATCAATACTCACATTGTGGCTCAATCATTCATTAGCACTTATTTTTTTTTAAATGATCGGGACACATCACCACAATGACTAAGAGCCAAAGGCTGAAAAGGAATCCCAGCTTTGCAAGATATTCTTCATGTATAGTTGGACTACTGTAGGGCAAAACAAATTATTTCAGAGGTGAAGGAGCCAATGTACTGCACATGCCCAGCTGTGCTTCCCAAAAGAGAAATAGGTAAAAC
Organism: Gorsachius goisagi; assembly: GCA_018403395.1. Classification (NCBI taxonomy): domain Eukaryota; kingdom Metazoa; phylum Chordata; class Aves; order Pelecaniformes; family Ardeidae; genus Gorsachius; species Gorsachius goisagi. The sequence goes on along the minus strand of BOSO01026264.1, from coordinate 45,843 downwards.
AGTTTCTGTTGTACATTGTTCGAGTAAAATTTACCTTGCTTTTCAAAAGTGCTTAAAAAATGGAAGTGTGAAATGAAGAAATTGCATTTCAAATACCACACTAGAAATGTGAAAATAGGGTTTTTTTTTTAAATGACACACCAGTAGAATTCAGCAATATGAAAAAGAGAGGACATTATTAAAAAAAAACCCCAACCTAGAGAAAAACTCAGTTATGATTTTGGTAATTATATTACCCCCAAAATAATACTGTAATTGCAGACAAAACAAGTAAATCTTTATAATACATGTAGGGTCAAATTTTCCTTCTGTTTACAAAACTGTGGTTGCACTTAGTTGACTGAAAAAATAATTTGGCACAACATGCAAATCCTTTAAGTTATTCCACCAAAAGACTCCTGTGTATCTTTTAATTTGTAATGATAATCTCTGATGATATGATTTGTAACAGTGACTTCCTGCTGCCTAGAAACAGCTTTTTAGACCAAATTAGGTCATACAACCTCTGGATCCTTCTGTCAGAGCACAGAGGTAGCCCTGAACTCTCTCTCAGTACCAGTTGGCATCTGGAGAAAGGAGTCATCAGGATGCAAAAGAAGACAAATACCTAATTGGTGTGCCACCTTTAAATTAACAGAAAGGACCCAGTACTCCACTGATCTGCACAGCATATATACCCCTTTAAACAACAACAAAAAACCCCTTAAAAAGACAGTTGAATCCAAGCTTTATGCTGTTATAAATGACCACATCAAATGCAAGGCAACGCAGAAGCAGGCCCAAAATATTTGTAGTTTAATGAGCATGAAGAAGAGTGCACACATTGCAAAGAAACACATTTTTCTCTTTTTAGTGAAGGATTAGAAGCTCTGCTTTATTCCTGCTCTGTGGTCCTGCAGAAATCTGAATATGAATAGAAGAACACTGCTTTTAGTAGTCAAATGTAGAACAGTGCATGATAAATGTGAGTTAACATGAATAATAGGATGATAATGCAATACTTAGGCAGTATATACCTTGCATTTTAGACATGTTGCCCACATAAAATAATGTCTAATTAAAAATTGGCTTATGCTGCCAAACAGTACTAGTGGAACATTCATTTGGACACCTGCTTTCACCAGACTCAAGAGTCTAGTTATTATTTTTTTCTGACCGTTGATATATTTTTGCTCTAAAAGAAAGGCTGTGGCAAATGCATGTTTACAGAGGGCCTTGCGCTCTCCATTTTCAGATGCTAATCTTAAAATCCCATAGATTTCCTTTTTCCTGTTCATAAGGGTGAAACATACCTCTGGCTTTATTTTTTTTAGAATTAACCAAGATTAAATTAAACAGTGACTTGATGAAAAACTTATCCAAGGGATAGATATTTGACAGTAGATTATTTGTAAGGACATAATATAAGCTGTCCCCACTCAAGACCAAAGGACCATCTGGCCTAGTATTCTATCACTAACAGCTAATTTAGGAAAATATCTTAATAGAAAGGGCAAGTATAGAGTAATTCTTCTCTGTTATGTCCTCCAGGTGCTATTTTAAACAGTCAGTGATAGTCCTGTCCTCTGCATATTCATCTTTTTCTGAATATCTTGTGGTAATGACATAATTGTAGTTAAAGTTTGTGGAAGGAGGTTAAGTCTTCTACTGGGCCAAATAATGTTGCTGGAAAAAAAAAGACATGATTTTTGGCAAATGAGACTTTTTTCTTCAAATATAAACCAGAAACACTGTTCTTCAAGAGTTGAAAATAATTATTTGGACTTTTACTAGATACACTAATTAGTCAGACCATCTAAGACAAAAAAAGTACTTGGTTCTCATGGTGCAGAGGAAGGGTTTTAGCAGCAGGAGAGATGATGGGATGATTATGTCTAATAGTTAAGAAAAATAATAATGTGCAATACAACAAATACCTGTTCAGAGTCTATGAATTTCATTGTTTGTCAGTTAAGGACTCCTAATTTCCTGGCTTGTGCTTTGAGGCGTTAAATGAGCTCTCATTTGAGGATCTAAACTGAATGTTTACAGAGTGACTGCTTTGTGAAAAATCTATCCTACTGAAAAGGGGATGGTTTTGTTTTCTGATTGTCTTCGAGCTCTGCACGGCAGGTGGTGGTTAATCAGTTCAAAGTTTGCACAAAGTGACTTTGGAGCACTGGGTGCTAATACCTACTATTGCAAATACATGATCAAGGGATCTTTACAGTTTGTTGTATGAGGTGTCATGCTGTAATGGCTCTGGGGATGTGCTTGTCCGTTTAGTTGCTGCACACGTCAAAGATGTCCCCCTCAGTTTACATTTTCCTGCACTGTCTATACTTGCTGGGGTGCATGACTGCGATGTGCCACGGTATTTGAAATCCACATCGCATACTGCATGCCTCAAAACAGTGATACATTCTTCAGGAGACTGAGTCACATCCAGTGGTGACCACCTCCAAGCAGGATGTTGGATGAGACATCTCCAGCTGTCCCTTCCAGGGGGAGCTGTGAGTCCTAATAGGACCAAGAGCCTGGAATCTAAGCCTAGCAATACATTAGCTTGAAATAAGGTCCAAGATATTTCAATGATTGGAGTGGCTAATGAGTCAAAGGAATGGTGGAGCTAAAGCTGTGTCTATTCTACTTGATTCAAGGTGTTTCAGCTGCATGTGGATAACTGTGCTAGCCTACAGTTCACCCAGGCTGTATAAACTTGACACAGGACACACTGGGTGAACCCAACCCTTTGCTTATAAGGGGGTTAATTCATCATTACGGTCCTTTTCTGGCACTGCTGGGATTCCACCTGACTGTGGACAGGGACTTGTTCTCCATAAAAAGCTCCGTCTTAGACAGGGATTTTTCTTATTCCTTGGTATTCACTAAAGCAAAAAGCCACTTGTGAATAAGCCATGACATGCTATGGATAGTTCACTCAGCTCTATCAAAATAGTCACAGTTTAAAAGATTTTGGTTTTATTCAAGAGTGGCCTGGTTTTAATAAACGTGCATCCAAGTAAGCTGAGCTTACTTGAGCAGAATTTACAACTGCAAAATCCTCTGATGCCCTGAAAGGCATTTGGATCCACTTAAAGATGTTGCAAACTTAAAGCAAAGCACACAAATCTGAAATGTAATACCACTAGATATTTTAACTGGCAGGAATATGAATTATTTACTTTCTTTTCAGATGGTATATATCTCAGGTTCATTTTTAAAAACTTATTCTAACATTTGAATGCCTAACATTTAATATCCATGGCCACAAAAAAAAAAAAGTTTGTCAGATGAAAGAACCTCCTCCGCAATTTTAATAAATGCCATTAACAAAAAAGGTAATATTGACCTGCAGGATCATTTTTAGAATTTTAGAATTTTTAGATTTTACTCAGTACAGCCAGTACAGCTAAGCTCCAATAATATGTAAAGCATACTTCATTTGCCTTCCATGTTCATCTTGCATTTTATTAAATAATGTCTGTCGCATAAAAAAGTGTTAATAGAGACATTAGTAATACCAATAACCTGCATTTTTCATTGCAGTAGACTCCTGCGTGTATTGCAAGGAGGCGCCTTTTCTTTCAATTCGGATAACCTCTTACTTCATTTCCCCAAACAAGGCATGATAGCCTCTGGTTCAGCTACTGCTAGTACCATTTCTGCAAGCTCCATAGATCGTTCTCTCTCTCATCAAAGTAGCTATGCATATTCCAAATCTTTTTACTCTTGCAGATTTGGTACAAGGCAGATATTTCTTTCCTATTGACTTTCAAAATGTCTCATGCTATCATAAGCCAATCTTGGTTGACATTGAGTAACTCTTGCATTAAATTACATGAGCAATGAGTTTTATAAATTCTAAATTACAGTTATAAATGAATTAACTGTGAAAACTGCCAGGAGCTGGCTCAGCAAAATCAGCCCCTCCTGTCCTAGTGACACTGGCCCAAGCTTTTGCTGACTGCACTATCACATGCACAGACCTGATCTGTTTGATTTGCACATGAATGCTGACATTTTTTAAGAATTACAGCATTTATATGTAGTGCCTACAATAATTACTAACTGAATTAACTTCCTCTCTTTCTGTGCTTCTCAGTTTCCATCAAACTAATTTTTTTTTTTTTTTAGCCTCTCTTTCGCATGTGTGTGTTGTATCGACTCTCCATCCATGCCCGCAAAAAGTGACCGGCCTCAGGAGGAAGAGATTGTGCTCTTTGCTGGGAACTGAGTTATTTCCTCAGCCTTGGTTTGAAAATCTCTTACATACATGCTAACTTTTCTGTGAGCTCAGCATGGCCCTCAACCAAAAATTGACTGCAGAAGCCAACCCCAGCATCCATGCTATAATGCCTGCAAGGGGATTACCTATAGGATACCTATGGGCTTTACACATCTGGAACGAAGATGTCCAGCAGGATGCCTGATGGTCACTCACTCATGTCTCTGCACAAAGGCAAATGCCTTATTTTTTTCTCTATTTCCAGCCTGAATAGAATCAGCTGAGCCCTCTGTGAGTGGAAAATACTAGATTTCACAGACATTTGAGTCAGATCTAGTGCAGTTGGCCACTCAAACATGCCCGGAGCTTGATGTTTTGAATGTGAGGGACTGTAAGTTCAGTTGTTCACATTCCTCCTGATCCAGAAGGTAAATCAGACTAAAGAAAAGCAAAGTCTATGTTTTCAAATACATGTCCAACTGGGCATGAATGCACAATGCTAATACTTGTTAATGTTTTTTTTAAAGAACTCTGTCAACAAATACATCCTTCTTTACATCAGGCTGCAGCATTTTCTACCGTATAATGATGCATTAGTTACGCATGCCTGAACTAGTGATACTTCTATGAAATCAGTGGAGCCAGAAGCAGATCTTGAAAGATCAATTTAGAGAATGCTACTGCATGCATGCATGATGTGGACAGGGAAGAGAGACCAAGAAAAGAGGGTAGATTTTTGTATAATGTAAAGGCAGCCTTGTGAGAAGAACATCGGCTTAAGAATATGGGATTCACTCCCTGGTTCTCACCACAGACCCCAGCATGACTGGGCAAGTTACTGAATCTCTCTCTGTATTCTCTCACAAACACAAACCATCTGTGTGTGTGTGTGTGTGTGATATGCATCAGGACTTGAGAACATTGCTGCCAGAGCATCGGTAAGACTGTTTGGGCAGCTCAGGAGATGGGAAACCTTTCACTTTAAGAGAACTGGTTTTGCTTTCCACAGGAAAACCCATTACACTTACATGCTGTAGGATGAGATTTAACTATGCACCACAAAACTGATTCACACCCAAATTCTCTGGCATGCAGAAATGCTGCAGTTGGCTTGTTCTGATAGCAGTTTTATGAAATTTATGTTTTTCAAAGAGCGAAGCACAAATGCTTAAGTATAAACATGCACATAATTTTTGAAGTTATGCAGTATGGTGTCCTATACACACTGCACACAAATAAATGTATACTACAAATGTCCAGATTGTTTCTATTCTGGCAAAGAAGCCCACAGTGGGCTCTGTATACCACTTCCAAGTCCATTGGGAGTGCTGGATTTCTCATAGCCTCTCTTCCTCAAGCTGCAGCTCTGGCCAGCTCCTGTGCTTCCTGCCACAGAGGACCACCAGCAGTACTATCCAGTCTGTGATACCAAAGACACTGAAGTCAGCAGGAATCATAGTCTCTAATGAGCCACATATTGGCACCCATGCTAATTAGAATCAACTCATTAACACACATGATATGTTCCACATGATACCATGGAGTACAGTATCTATTTCTGTTGACGATTTCCACAACAAGGCACTGCAAACTTCTTAAAAGTGTTGTAACCGTCCTAAGATACTCCCTCGAGCATGGGCTAGTTAACTGTAGTGGAGCTTTGGTATCCTTTTGTGGCAGTCTTTATTTTTGTTACAGACCTGCCTCAGCCTTTCTTTGATCAGGATGTCCTTCTTTCTGGGGATGCCTTTTCAAAGCAACAAGTCTGGGTGTTCACAGGAAGGTAGCTGCTGAAACATTGCCCTTGTGGCAGGAATTTCCTCCGGCTCCACACAGTCTACAGCATGGGATTTGTGACATACTTCCCTCAAGGTGCAAAATCTAAGTTTATGAACAAACACAAGCAAAAGGGTGCATCTGAGCATGACCAGGCTAGCACCAGCAATCTGATCAGCACACCTTAAGCGGCTGCTTGCCACTGCGCTGGCAGTTTGTAGTGAATTTGCAGTGAGTGAGTGATCAGCAGCCACATTTCAGTGGCTGTGGCAGCAGCGTATGCACACCCGCCAGCCATCACCTGATCATGCTCTTGGGACCTGCTCTTAACAGCCAGTTTTGCAATACTCTGAACATCTTGCAGTGCCTGTTAACAGAAAGATATGAAGTGTCAAAAACCACACACTTCTTAAGACTGAGATGAAAACATGGTATAGATCAGAATTAACTGAATTCATAAATACCAGATTTGACACAAAAATTCTCCTCTTGTGAGGATCCAACAACGCTAAGTAACAATTTGTAAGGGCTGAGATGTATTTACTACCTCTAATAAGTACAGGGTCCAGGGTAACAAAAATACCACATCCATAAGCACATTTTTACAATCAAAACTAACATGATCTAGCACCAAAGTTCAGAACAGTTGTTCATCGCCAATACTACTACACAACCATTAAGGTGAATTATACACATTTAACCTATAGAACTAGGGCCTTTTAACATGTAGTCATAACATGTCCTTACCGCAAAATTGCACCTTGGTTGCATATTTGCTGGACCCTACATGCCTGGGAAAACACCCTATGAAAACCCCCAGGCTCCCTTTGCCTGAGGCTGAGAGGATAGCTTGACACTAGGATGAGGATAAGCAGATGTGGGCAATGTCTTTTGGGTGCTAGGTAATTTGTTCTAGCAGATGCTCATTTTAATGGGAATAACTGCAAGTCCTCACCACAGATCTTACTTTGAAGGTCTTTTTATCTAAAGAACAAAACACTTGAATGGGCCATTTGACTCTAGAAGTCACAACCCTGCATCAGCAACTGATTGCTGTGCAGGTAAGGCTCTGCAGCAACCGGCAAATTGTGTCCTGGACTGTGAAAAGGAGCTCCAGGGTAAACTCTATATGTTGCCAGGCAAGTATGAGAGCAGGACTAAAGGAGTGAGCTCTCAAATAAGTCTGCAACATTTAATGACCCATAACTATCTCGGACTATTGCATACTGGATGGTCCAGCCACTCAGATATGGGACTGATGTGAACATCAACAGGAGACTGGCCTCAATAACTCCCATTTGAGAAGGACTTTACTTTTATGTTTTCCATCAAAACTGGTGTCTTCTAATGTTTTGGGGGAAGCAGGGAGGTGTTTTATTTTCCTCATTGAGTAACTGACAGATTTTTTAAGTCTCAGTGAAAAGTTTGAAGAACTTTTCTGTGGCCACAGGTTGGTTTACAGACCTGAGAACAGTCACTGATACTGTGGGAATCCCTTTCATTAGTAAGAGAATCATTAAAAGATTCTTTGGTCTTTTTTCATGACCATGCCATAATATATAATGCCAAATAATTGCAATGAGATGCTCTTTAAGCCAGAGAAAATGATCCTCTGAAATGAGAAAAAGCCTTTTGAAGCCCCTGTCTTTTTAATTTCTCTTGCTTTCTGCATGAATTACAAGATAAATTACCAGCATTTGTTCCTAACAGTTGCAGTAGAAACATTTAGGATGCCTGAGAGAAGAGAACTACAAGAAATACAGATTATTGGAGGTCTGTCTTTGTATGACAGTAGATGGGTTAAAATGATAAATAATGATGTGCCTAATAAAAATTTTATAGATTGTGGTTTATAATATCTTGCAGCACTTCCACCCCATTGGTGCAGCTTCTCACACTAACAACAGCCAGTGATGACACAGCATCATTACAGTGGTAATAACTCACTTTCCCATACAATCCGCAAACTAATAATGGAAGTTAATGACAGGATAAATCCATGGAACAACGACCCTCAGCTCAACTCTGGTTAATGAATCAAAAGGACATGAGATCTCTGACTAAGTGAAGAGAATGTGCTGCTGCAAGAGGTCCCGCAACATCTTTGAACTCCCCTCCAGCCAGCAGATAACTGGGACAAGGAAGTGGAGGAAGGCAGCAAGGAAGGTGAACAACTGGTTAGCACAGCAGGTTGTGGTAATGAATTCAAAAGGAAACAACACTGAGGGGAAACTCCTTAAACTGAATTCATACTCAAACCATTTTCCCTGCCTTCTGCTTTCCCTTCCCCGGAGATGGAGAGGAGAGGTTAGGTTCTCGTTGTCCAAAGTTTAGCAAACTACTTCCTTTGTTCCCGCCAAAATCTGAATAAAACATGCAGACCTGGATCCTAAAATTAGGCTCCCAAGCCTACCTTTACAGAATTAAGTATAAAGTCACATTTCTGTAACCTGTCTGTCTGTAGGTGGATCCCTCCACTCAGCCATGCAGTACGTCATATGCACAGAAATTTGCAGAGCTGAGGCTTTAGCAAATAGAGCTGAGCCTTTCAAAAGCACAGTCAAGCAGCTTCCAATACAATTAACGCACAAAATAAAACACTGTGAAGAGTTTTGAAAATCTCTCCCCTGACACTAGGAGAGTACCTGGCAGCTATATCTCCTGCCCAAGCCCCACTGTTCAACACCTAATTTAATGCACAATTATGCCCTGCAAGAGATAAGCATCCTAGACAGCATAGCAGTAATTTATTTTTAGTTGTTTACACATTTCAGCTATTTTCCTGTGGGTTGACCTGTCCAGTCCTAAATTGCAAGTCTGAATGTAAACCTTTATGGCACCAAAAGATCATTCCAGGGATATTTCTAAATAGGCACTGATGAGTGTGTAGCCAGTATTTTATTTCAATTTTCTGCTTCATTTAGAGAAGTGGAAAACAAAGACAGAGCTGCTCTAATTCCTGGGTTAGGCAGGCAGAGACCAGCCTAACTCAGGATAAGGCAATGAGAGTACTGCAAACTGGAGAGGGTCTACAGAGGGAATGCAGCCCCTCCCAATGATTGCACTGGCTAGTCCTGGTCCCATCACAAAGGGATCCTCTAAAGGTGCTGTTGTACATTTTCTAGAAAAACTGCCGGTGGGACCCTTAGTAAAGGAGGCTGCTGTCTCTCCCCAAGGCTCTCTGTGAAAAATCTCCTTTCTCTTCCCTCCATGATGCCATCAATTTACAGCCCTCCCTACTTGTCCAGGAGCTTATTACACACAGAAATTATAAAATTAGGGGCTAGTTATAAATACTCAAAGCTGCTAATAGAAGGTTTTTATAGGCATGAGCTTTTCCCCTTAGAGAAGCAACAGGCAATCATCCAGGTTTTGTCAATGACTGGAAATTACCTCAAAGCAGTACGACATCTATAACAAAATGCTGATGATGAAGGCAGTGAAGGTACAGTTTCTGAGATGCTGGTCTTGGGTGAGTTTCCCGTGCCATGAAGGAGAATGGTGTTAACGTCCAGTCAAAGGCTCGTGAGACTTCGCTGGATGCCTGATGGTAGAAATGTGCAGGCTTTTGCTGCCTGTCACTACTGACCTGGCTTAGCCACTCTCTCATTCCTGCAGTATGTTGCCTTAGGCAAAACCAAAGGGCTCATGCAACAAAATGAAAATCAGAAAACTCAGATGTAGTAAAAAAGGCTAAAAATCCCCACACTAATCAGGGGGTGGGAACCTGGGGTGGCCTGAGAAAGAAAAGGAGCAGAATGGCTGTTTTTAAAGTGCACAGCAGGTCTAAGGAAGTCATGATGAAAACTGCCTCCCAAAGAGGAACAGACTGGAAGGTAAAAAAACTCTCCCACTGATTTTGGCAAAGCAAATTAACAAGACTTACAGGTTTGATTCAGTGGTTGTTGGATAAAACCGTAGTTGAGGTTGTTGCATTCTGCCAGACCAGAGGTAAAATACCCGCTTTGCCTGACAAAACTGTGCCCCTTATGTACCAACGTGTCTCTGGGATTTCCTGTAAGACCTCCAAGTATCACTAGCCTCACAGGCCAAAATTTACAGAGTTGCTTTTAATTCTGCAACTGTGGAGCTTGACAGGAAATCTTATAACTTGGAATATACCATGGCACAAACCCTGAATGAAGTTTCCTTCTTATTTCAAAGTTATGTTGCAATGTAGGAACGTGATTGCAAACTTGTCTGGGGGATCAATAACCCTGAGAGGAACTGGTTATAAGAATCAATAGATTCCTCACCATCTTTCTAACTTGGTCCCTTGAGCAGACTAAAACACTGGGGAAGAAATGCATTTTAGAATTACCCTTAAAATAACCCAAGTGTCTGTTTTCTCTGGTTTGTTGTGAAGGGTTGTGAGACTGCGACAAAATGTCCCCATCCATGGAAAATCAAGGAAAATAATAAGGCCTTTCCTGTGGGTTTTCTGTAAAAAGATTTGCTCCCTAATCACTGGGAGGCAACTTGAAAAATTCCCAACAAAATTCTCCTTAGGAGTCTCAGACCAGAATAGCAGGAAATAAAAAATTAGAGAGAAAAAAAATAAAATGCCATAAACTATAGGCTTGGTGTCTGTCCCCCCGTCCCTGACCTCTCAAATTCTCCCTCTGAAAAGAAAAGGGCTTTCCATGGATGACCTTCAAAGTTATGCAAGCAGTGAGAGGATCTCAGAGCACAGCACGGTTTGGTGCCAGCATTGCTCCCTTCTGAAGTATGCTCTCTACCCCCTGCAGCGCGAGTGTGGGAATACGGCTCCTGCAGGGGCAGGCACTGCCTTCGCCAGCCGTGTCACAGCCACTCTCAGTCCCGACCATATACCTCACTTTGCATGCTGCAGAGAATGGTTTTAGTTTTCAGCTTTGTCGAGCCTGTTAAATCTTGATCACTACCAATCTAATTCCCTGATGGGCCAATCTGTAATGTATGCCTATTGTTGGAGCCGATGACCGCATTTGCTTGGCTGAGGTACATTTCTCCTTGATGCTCGGTTTGAAGCAATGGTACTTTGTTGGTGTTGGTCATTCCAGCCTGATTTCAGTTAAGCTTCCAGGACTGTGTTTAAGAGGTTTACTCACTCAGGGCCTTGGACCAGAAGTTGGAGGAGGATAAGAAAGAATTTAATGTAAGTTCTTTGTTTCTAAACCACTTTCTATGCAGAAGGTTGTGCAAAGACTTCTGAAAAAGACCATGGAAGATACAACTTCAGGACAGGATTTACTGGCCCAAAAGCAATTGCTTTATGTCAAGAGTCCCCCTACCCTTTTGCAAGTCCCCCTGTCCTTTTGCGAGTCCCCCTGTCCTTTTGACTATGCAACTCATCCCCTAAATCCTTTCTGAACAAAAGGAACATGGTAACTTATAGGGCCTGTAAAAATGCCAGGAAATAATAATCTTAAATCAAAAAAAAAAAAAGGTTTTTCAACTCCTATATGATTATTTGTATCACACCATTTTCAATTTTTGCAAAACACTTCAGAAATACCAGATTGTTCCAATTTCAATTTAGACTTCTAGAAAGGGGGTTACACTGATACATTCAAAGGTATAGCTATCTGCAGTGTAACACAGTCATGAAGAGAAGAGAAGAGAAGAGAAAAGAAGAGAAGAGAAAATATTTCAGTTGGAAGGGACCTACAATGTTCATCTAGGCCAACTGCGGACACTGTGCTAGTGGCTGTAATTAACCAAATTCAGCTTATTCAGCTAAATAAATAATATTGAATTATTAAAGTTGTCACAGAAACTAAAGGTCTCTTAAATGACCCTTCTGCAAAGTCAAAATTACTTTTTAAAAAGTTCACAGCTTAATCTTGTAATCGAAAGGAGTTGGATGCTTTTTACTCCTCAGCTAGAAAGCATAGACAAGGAGTACCACACCTGGCATGATTTAGGAGTAGTCAAAGTTACTTGCTAAGAGGCAAGGACCACATGTGCATGGCGCTTCACGTGGTACAGGGGTGTTTATCACAAGCTCACCCTGCGAAGACAGACAGAAGTCGACACTGTCAGCACAGCATTCAAACACTCTCATCAGTCACAGGGCGCCTGCTACCAGGGGCATAATGAAAACTCTTTGAACACAGCCCTACACACCCTGAAATCTCTCACTTCTGACCCAAACATACAAAGCTCAAGACACCTAACAGCTAAAATCATCAGACCATATGCCCTCGCTCCTTGCAGCTTCTCTGCCTCCCACCCTTTACATTTTCAGTAACACCCAAGTGTCTGAAACAAAGCCCCAGGTACTGTTGCCTTTACCACCCTGCTTAGCTTTTTGTCCCTTCTTTCCTCTATCATGTTGCCATTTCTGTTAATTTTCACAGAAACACTGGCTTTACAAAAACAAAATCTAAGAGTGATAATAAACATGGACTGAAAATCCAACTCCATCCAGAATCACTGTACTGAAAAAAACCAGATGCATTTGTTACAAATGCATGCCTGGCCAGCTTCTACTTTGCCTGAAGCTCACTTTTACTCTTGATACAGAATTCAAAGGTATAACAGAGCAGTCAGGCAAACAAACAAAAAAGGTATCTTCCTCTGCACGCCTGCTGCAGCCTCGGGTGCATTCACAGCACAGGCGAGGGGATGTGTCCTGTGCGCTGCAGCGCTGGCTCTGCTCCCTGAGAGGTCACCTGCAGACCTTCTCATGCATCCTGAAACTTGGGAGGGCACTATCTAGAGGAATAGAGAGCTCTGTTTTAGTTGAAGTCCAAGTTCTCTCCACATCAGTCTCCTCAGAGGGAGTCACCTCTGATGTAAGAGTGAGTAGGCAATGCGGGTGTTCTGGTTTTTCCCCAGAACTTCACAGTGAGGACGGGCACAAGAGCAGGCCTTGGGGCTGCGGGAAGAGAGACAGTATTCCCTTCCTCCTCTTGACTCAGGGGCACCAAACTCATGTGAACAGCTGACATGATCAACAATGTCATCAAAAAGCTGCTTCAGACACATGCCTCCAGATTCAATCAGGGCATCCCCTGCCTTTTCTCTTCATATCCTGTGACCTGCTCCTGCCTGCTGTCAGAAGAGATTTTAAGTTACCTCTGAGTAAAGACCACTTTGTTTTATCCCCATTTGCCTTTTCTGGCCTTTCCTCATTGAAGTTCAATTGGTACAAAAGAAAGGAATTGAAGGATCCTTTCTAAAATCTACACTAAGAAAGGTTTTCCACATCCCAGAGCCAAACGACCAATCTTCCAGTGCATAAGCAGTGTAGGGTGGACACAACCGACTCTTCTGTTCTTCTCAGGCACTCTGGAGAAAGGAAACCCCTACTTCTCAAATTTTCAACAGGAGGGTGCGTCAGAGTGAGTATTTTGCTGTCAGTTCCTGTGGCTGGGCAGTTCTGGGCTGCTCAGTGAGCTTTGAATCCAGAACTTCCACAAATAGAAACTGCAGGCCTATCGTGGCTATGCCAAACCCCAAGCCCAGCAGATTCACTGAACTGTTACAAAGATTAGCCATTAGGCAGTGACAAAATCCTCACAGCACAAATTGTAATTAGTACAAGCAAACAGGACCTCTTTATCATCAAGCATCTGTTTGCAGTCTATTTTAATCATGGTACATTCAGGTTTCCAAAGAATGAAAACTGAGGGCACAGTTATGTGCACTGAATTTAAGAACAGATGCAAACTGAAGCCTGCTGGGCATGAACATGCTGGTAACCTTCTGTATCAGAGAGGGAAATGAAACCCAATACAAATGGGATTAGCAAGAAGAGAAGCAAGATATTTCTCTGCAAGCAAAACAGAAATCATTGTGCAATCATTGGAAAGAGGATAGAAAAAGTCTCAGAACTTGACTCCTTACCTCATACCAATAGGCTTAAGACATGATAGAAACCTGGCAAACTTGACTTATCCACTTATTTTAAATGAGAAGCATTTCCACAGGGAAGGATATGCCTTGTGCTGGTGACAGGGTGACAGAATATGGTACACTCATTTTAAATAGAGTACTTCACATTCTGTAAAGCTGTATGCTAGATTATCTGTGGCAGTTTGTTCCTGTAGCCATAGCCCGGATTGCAGTCTGCCTCCTACCTCCCTTCTCTCAGAAAGGAGTGAGTCTGCCCTGTCAGTAAAATCTATACCCGATTGCACAGCCAAAACTAGCCTTGATCCTTGAAGACAGAGGAGCTTTTTTCACAGCTGAAATCCATGTAGGAAAGAAACAGTGCCTGACTGCCCCAAATCCAGTCTTGATCTAAACACCATATGAGACAACTCACCGTATCCAGGTTGATCTGCTGGTTAATAATCTTTCTTATGTTTTGCAGGGAAGGCATTACATTTTTAAGAGACTGGTAGGGAGGTGGAAGCACTTCAGGCAGCCATGGCAAGAGAAATCAACTTGCACTCCTGAGAACAGCCATCTCGCAGAAGCCCCCATCGGTAAGGACTGTTTTGCAACAGGCACAAGCATTGGGAAGAAAAGTAAAGTCATCCTGTTGGGAAGGCAGTCCTATGAAACCCCACCAGGAATGGGGCTTGAGTGTCTCCTGTGTGTTGAGGTATTCCAATAATGCCTACTCCCTGTTTCCTTAGCACTGTTATTTGTGGCAATATTCAAGCTCCAAGCACACCTAGCTCAACGTGATTCTTCTACAAGTTTCATTAAAAAGCCAGGTTTCCTGACTCACTGTGAATCAGTATGATCAGAATACGTTACTCACTAGCAGCTGGACACCTGGAAGGCTTAACTCAGCCAAAATAAGAATGGAGCTGTTCAAAAATGGAAGCCTGGATATGACCCAGGGTTTTCTAAATCTTATGTTTCACATTGATCAGTCCCAGGTATTTCTCAGGAAATTTTCTGCCTACTGCAGGCTGCCTGTCTGCTAGATTACCTCATCCTGATAGAGACTAGCATAATACCCAAAGCAGAGCATCTAATATACTTTCCAGAATTTTCTTCATAATTAATTATTACCTGTTTAAGTATTCTTGTAATTCATGTAAGTTGCTAATGCTTCTTTGAATTTAACTAAACTCTTGGCTTCAAAATCTTCTTGTGGCAGTGGGTTCCACACTCTTAATTACATGTTGTAAAACTGTCATCTTTAATTTCTCCCACTGCCTCTGAATTTTTATATTTTGAGGCAAAAGTGTCTATTCCTCCATGTTTAGATTGCTCCATTTTATATTTTCTATCACCTCCTGTTTTTTCTATTCACAAAAGAAACAGATGCAAGAGTACCATCTCAAAAAGTACAACAATTTGACTTCTGCACAAAGCAGGAAAAGCTAAAGGCTGCTTTAACTTGATCTTCTAACTGATGTTTCTGTAAACCTCTGCAGTTTATACCGTTTTCCTACATCCCAGTCAATTCCTGAGCATTCACACTTTGCATGGTTAACTACCTACTAAGGACCAATTTCTCCCCTACTGAACACCTGAATGAAATAACTGGATAATGCTCCCTTACACTGGTGAGGACCTCGTTTATAGCATTTTTTCTGCATGAGCTTTTCACAAAATTCAAATGAAGGTAAATTCTCCTTCTGTCTTCATTGCCTTTCAGACCCTACTCTTGAATTTAACCCTTTATTTTAGTTTACCTTAATCCTGAGTAAGAGTGCCCACACTAGTTTCTAATTCTGTGTAATAAATGCACTCCAAAAATTAACTCAGATCCTATTGCCTGTGTGTCCCCATGTAAACAGGTTCCAGAATATCTGTGATATACATCTATGAAACACAAGATATAATATAAACAAACCAACAAAAAAAACAACTAGAAAAGCAATTATTGGATGTTTGTCTTTTAAATCCATCACCTGGAGGCAGTCATTAAAAAAAAAAATCCTACAACCCTGGACATTTCACAGCTTTAACACCTTGGATTATTTAAGGATCAAGTTCTGCTCTTTCTGAACCCTATGGGTGCCTCTCCCTTGTCCCCCGCCCCACCTTAAGCAGTAGACAGAAACTTCTTGCTGGGGTCACCCTGCAGTGGTGCTGACCCTGCTGATACTCTCCTGACTTGCCAGTCTCCCACTGAGCACTGGGATGTGCTTCTGTCTGATCTGTGCCATCACTTATGCCTGTCCTCCTCACCTGGAAGAGCAGATTTTTTGCTGTGTTGTTTTAGCGTTGTAGATAAGGAATCCGAGGGCCATAATCCAGCTCAGGCATGTGTCATAGAATCATAGAATCATTTAGGTTCGAAAAGACCTTTAAGATCATAAAGATCAACTGCTAACCTAACACTGCCATTCTACCACTAAACCATGTCCCTAAGCACCTCGTCTACCCATCTTTTAAATACGTCCAGATGTCATCACCTCAGAAGGAGATCAGTGACATTATGCCCCTGTCCTGCCACAAATTCACTCTGAAATTGTTGGGTTCATAAAACCTGAGGTGCATTAGGAGCCTGTAACCACAAATGAGTGGTGTCCAGGCATCCTGCTGTGCTTACAAGTTGCTTGCTCCATGTGATGAGGGCCACCAAATCTCTCTCTCGGTAGCTGCTGGTTTTCTGCTGCTTTCAGATCTCAGCACCAAAATTTGTGCCAGAGCGACATTTCTGTAGCAGCTCCAATTAACTGGAACAAAAATAATCATTTCAAACTGGCAGCTGTGATGGAATGAAATGTTTCCATTGAAGGCACTGCACAATTATTTCTTGCTAATGCTAAAATTGTGGGCAGGACACTCCTGTGGAAGATTTTCCATCCAATTTGTATTGTGACAGACATGATTGGGGTGCTGACAAAATCAAGGCATCACAGTGTATAAGTCAGAGCACAGAAAGGATAAGGGTTTAACTCGCATAATAACAAAGTCAGCTGGCAGCAGTGCTGTTAGTAACACAGATTCACTTTCTAAATTTCGCCTATGAACTCTGCCAGCAGAACTAGTGGTCATTAGCAGACTGCGGAAACAATTTGGCATGTCTCAGGGAGCCAGCTAGTTTGCTTTTTAATGAATGGCTGTTAAAAAAGCTAGTAATGTCATAGGTAGCAAGAAAAAAAAGAAAGCATTATAAATTCAACTATAATCATTAACCTTGCTGATACGATACTTATCCCCAAACCCACTAAAACAAATAGCAGCCACCCAAGCAGCCTTAGCAGATTCTGAATAGGAATTTTAAGAAGCAAAATACAACAGCCAAGTAACCCAAAATGCATCATGATAGCTTGAAATTTCTTGCTTCTGTATCAGATATGAACAGTGACTAGTGCATCAGAAAACCAGTCTGTTTTTCAAATATATGTTGGTTGGTGTAAGAAAATATCTGGTATTATCTCTTCC
This sequence comes from Gorsachius goisagi, assembly GCA_018403395.1. Lineage (NCBI taxonomy): Eukaryota > Metazoa > Chordata > Aves > Pelecaniformes > Ardeidae > Gorsachius > Gorsachius goisagi. The sequence continues at coordinate 28,574 of BOSO01026264.1, read as the reverse complement.
TACAGACCCTGCCTCATGTAATGCTTAGGAGCTAAGTATGCGCAGCAGGAATTTATAATGAGCTCTCAATTTAGATTCCCATCACTACAAAAAAGGAAGGTTAAAAAAACATTCAGAAGGAAAAAAGCTGGTGTCCATCAAAACCAAATGGGAGCCCAGGGTTTCAGAACACACAGTAAAAGAGGAATGGATGTGATATCTAAGCCATTACAGCAATGCGACAATACTTTCTTCCCACTGAAAGAACCCAGGACTTTATCACAATGTCACATCAGAGTCACCGGCATTTATCCCTTGGAGAGTATCTACTTCCTTTCTAAACACTGGTGCAAACTTGGCTGGATTGACAGCCCCAGGACCTGACCTGTTCAATTTAGCTACACAACAGGAACAATGCTGTCAGAGTGAGATGCCTCTAGCTCTGATCCCCAGGACATCAGTGAAAGGACAGTTTTGTCCTTCTGCCCTTGAGAGAGTTCAGTCAGTCTCAGTCTTATGGGGAGCAATATTTCTTTGCCTGTTTAAGACTGCCAGCTCACCTTCCAGGCCTTGTTTCCTAAAATCCTAGCTACTCTGTGTATATAGCAGCTTTCATTTGAATTTGATGTAAAAAAATTTCTGTCACATTCTTCTCCTGTCCACTGCAGACTACCAGAAGACAACTTTACCTGGTGGTTTTGGATGAGACAGCTTATTTCCAAAAAGAGAGGATATTTCCTGCAGCTTAGGTGCTAGACCAAGGATCAGGCTATACATACCTCAATACACAGGACTTTGCCACTGATTTTACCATAGATAATAGATTTAGAAGATGATGTTGTCTGGAAGGGCCCTCTGGAGGACATTGAGTCCAACCTGTGCTCAGAGTGTGACTTCCAGGTTCAAACAGCTTGCTCCAAGCCTTGTTCAGTAAAGTTTTGAGTATCTCCAAGAACGAGGATTATGCACCCTTTCTCAGCCCCTATTCCTGTACTGCCCCACTCTCAGAAGGAGATTTCTACGTTGTTACAAGGCTTAGACCCCTTCCTTTTTCTTTTCCTTTAGTCTGGCCTCCTAGATAGGTTATCTCTTCCTGTTTGTACAAGGCTTTGTCATTCAAAGGAGACCAGCCTTAACAATAATAATAAAGTCCTAACAATATTTTGAGGTGCTGTTGGGAATCTCCAAGTATTGCATAGCTACAATAATTTCAACACTAAGCCGTGCAGGTCTGTTTTCTGACCAGGATAGTGGGAGGTGCTACATACAAATGAATAGAAAAAAAAATCCTAAAGATGCATTGGCCAAGCATTGTGAATAGCCTTGCTCAGTAGCTCACCTGCTTCATATTACTATGCTGTTGCTTTTCTTCTCTGAATTTTCCCCTGAAAACTCATAGAGTGTAGCCTCAAACTGTTCTTCCTAGAGAGGAAGCATAGCAGACGTTAACAAAATCAATCACAGTTCAAAGTGGGGCTTGAGGTCTAATCACAATCCATCTTGAGGTTTGATTAAGTGCTCTAACAACTTGAGGAAGAAAATAAAAAAGTCAAAAGAGTACTGCTCTAGACAAGTACAGGATTGACGACTAGGTGAGCTAAAAAGAAGGTATGATAGTGTATTGTATTTCACAGACTTTAACTCCCCAAAAAGTGCTTTGCAGGTCACCCTCTCCCAAACCATGGGGCTGTACATGTATGAGGTCACTGCTTTTTTCTGTTGCTGTTTTTTTTCATCTAGGACCTGTTAAAATGTAATCCCTGTGTTGCAGTTCAGGTCCACTCATTGGCTCATAAAGGTGTCCTATGATGAGCCAAGCATCAGCCTGAATTCACCCAGTGCTCAGCCTCCTATCTTTTAAAATCACTTCCACCTGGCACAAATACAGACCCAGGTCCCTCAACTGCATGCTGCAATTTCACAATGAGTCTTCCTGTTGATCTCAAGGCCCAGGTCCACATGTTTACCGACAGAACTGCTCACAGGATTGATACAGCTGCCTAAACATCTGTTTTGATGCACTGCCAAGGATATCAACACTTCCAAGCAATAGTTTATAGAAGTGACGATCAGACTCCATGAACTGTGGGACTTAAACAAACCCATCAGAAAACTGAAAGGGGGAACAAATACAGTATGACTCACCCAAGTATTTGAAGCAAAGAATTATGGTAAGAAGAAACAACCAATTCTTTGCTTAAGGGTCACAGATCAGCAAGATATTGATCTGTGCTGTAAATTTTCCATTGTTCACTGTGCAGCGTAAAATCAGATTAAAGCATAGTTTATTATAATATTACAGTTACATTTACAGTTTCTGAGCAAGATTTTTAATAAATGTATTCAAATACATTAATAAAAAGCTGTATGTCCCTATATATATCAAAGATCCAGTGTTTAGCAGAAACATGGAAAATTTTAGAACTATGCCGAGGACAGCACAGCTGGAAAAAACAGGGTTAATACCGTCACTGTGCAAGTAGTTCGCAACTGCTTTATACTACCTTTCCACGAATGAGATGCTACAAATTATATAGCTCTGGTGGTCAGTCTTGAACCAGTGACAGACAGGGTCTGCTTGCTCAGTCCCTGCCAGAGGGTGCCATCTGTCCTACTGTCTTTGAAATGGAGGGGTGAATGGAGTCTTTTTCTAGCTCTTCAGGCCAGGCAGTTTAGCTAAAAACCAGCTCACTGTGACATTTTCAGCCCTCAGACTGCTTTTCCATGGACCCAGAACTGCTTTCTTTGGATATTTTCACTCCCATCTCTTTCCCCTTCTGATGTCCTTTCCATTTGCCATCACCTCTTCTCATCCCCTCCAGCTCATCCACTTGTCCACTTCACCTTTAACCCACTACCTCCTCCCCCAGCTACCTTCTCTCTGATGCTGGGCCAAAGCTTGTTCATCCCAGGAGAGCCACCAAGAGGAAAACATGGGACAGGACTACCTTTTAGAAACAGTGAGGAGCAGGTAGCATTTTTAACTTGCTCTGTGTAATGAATTTTTCTTTCCTCTCCTACAACCCTGTAAAAGTCTATCCCCACAATACACCTATCAGGAGAAAGGGGCATCAAGGACTGGGATCACAAATGTTGGTAATGTTGTGTGTGTGCAAAATGAGAGAGAAAGAGCATATTGTACTATCCAAGGGCTCGTCTTTTCCCTCCAGATGCTCCAGGGAGCACCGGAGAATCTAAGCGATAGCAGCTAAATGACATCAAAGCCGAAAGCAAGGTCTCTTCACCCGTCCTAAACCAGATCAATGCTCCTACACAAATCTGAGACTGGCAGCTCTTGCCTCCAGCTCGAAAGCAACAATTCAGTGAAGAGCCTTGTCTGTGCACGGCTTCCAGCCTCTTCTTCTCTAGTCAGCTGAAGTGTCTTAAGCTTTCTAGTCAGTTTTCTCTGAACAGCATCCAGCTCCAAAAGCCTAGTCGGTTGGTAAAATACCCTGGCAGTGGCCCTCGCACATTGCACATCAGGATCCTTGTATCTCTCAGGAAAAGCTACCTTTATCTAATGTTTTTAGTGAGACATCAAAAACTTGCAGGCTACTCCAACCAGAGGGAGCTAGGGGTGAAGGGGTGACAAACTGACCCTCTCCCTCTTCCAGAAGCCCTCTGCAGAGTTCTTGCACCTTCCGCATGCACATAAAACAATACCATGTCAGGGAGTCCCCCGACTGCAGATTGACTCACTGTTGTAACTGCTGTTGACGTCCGTCTGTGTTGGTGCCAGGCTGTACTGAATTGACCCTTCAGAGGTGGCCCTTCCTGACAGTAAATGGGAGAAGAGAAGGGAGGAAGGGAAGGGGAAAAGGAAGGGAAGAAAAGGGAATATTTAGATAAACTCACTGAACAGATCTGCAGATGACACCCTTCACTATTTTTTAACACAACTTCTTACTGTAAATTCCTCCCCCCTCCAACACACACACACACTCACATGCGTACATACACATCTCCCAGCAGCAATCTGGAGAAGCTGGTTGCCTTGAGTCCTGCCAAGGAGTCTGGTTTGCTTTGTCTGACTGTCAGCCCCCTGGAAATGCCTTATTCTGGGGTCATTAAAGAAGGTGGAGGGCATGCAAGCTGCAGAACTGGCGATGCCATTGCAACAGGTACATGCAGGACTTCACTGGCAGATAAGATCCTTGCAGATCAGGCTGTCACGCCTGAGTTAACCTTTCAGCATTTCTTTAGGGACAGGTGCATATGATAGGACCTGAATGTTACATATGAAAATGTCAGCCCTGCTGTCCTGTTCATTAACAGGCATTAGATGCAGCAGAAAAAAATAGCTTGGCAGCATTTCTCATTATGAATAACTTTTCCCTCAGAATAGCGCAATCCAAATCCTCTTTGGCATTAATGGTATGCTTGGCTCAGGTCAGCAAAAGCTGTTATTAACCTGACATGTGTCTCCTTAGCAAACTGCACTTGTGAATTTGCTATGGAGGTAATAGTCCCTGTTGCAGAAGATGCAGAGGTACAGGCATCAGACTGCTCTGATGTTCTTCGTTCCAGACATGCTGGTCTGTAAATGAGGCACCAGAGGTGGACTGACAGCCTCTCAGCCTGAAAGCACTCGAGTCCATGTATTTTAACATTTGAGGTCATGCTCACTATATTTCCAATCTAGTTCTCCTCTTTTTGGTCCACTGCTTTCTTATTTGCACAAGGCCTGGGTATCAGAGTTAGCTTGTATGACCTCCCTTTACCTGCAGTGTTGATGGAGGACCCTCAGGTATGTGCTATGCTGTGAGCAACCGAAGGAATCTGAAAGGTTGATGGAGCTTTTAATAAAAATACTTTCTGTGCTGATGCTACAGAGCAAACAATGAATCCATAAGCACCACAGGTACATCACCACTTAAACAGCAGGAGATTTTACCAGCGAGCAGGAAAGGAGCTTGGCTTCTGTCCTTCCATCCAAAGTCTCAGCCTGACTACTAAGGCAACAGTGAGTGAGTCTAAATACCGTTCTATGAATAAGCATTGTTTTTACTGAGCTCTTATTTCTCTTTAAATTATCTCCCTTCCTGACTTGTTCTCACAGAATTTGAGTGGGCCATACGTGCTACTTAATAATGAAGATGGCTGATAAAACAGCATTCACACTACTTACAGGATTTTTCAGAGAGGACATGCAAAATTAATTCTTCATTTGAGAAAACACTGGAATATACTCATAACCATTACACCTTCTAGAAATGATCATTACACTAACTGAAGAGCAGTTAATGCTAAATTATTGCTGACAGGTGCTTTCACCCATTCATATGAATGCAGAATACCACCACTGAAGCAATTTGTGTCTTGTAAGTGCAAAGGCTATGAGGAATATCACTTTTATAGTCTCTGCCTTGCAGCAGAATCAGCTGAAGCAAGATATAGGACCATGCCTGAAAACCCTGACAGAGTACAAAGTTTTAAGATAGTACTCCTGAGTTAATTTGCCTGAAGACTCCAGTCTTTTAGAAGCTTTTGCGTGTTTATTAGTACTTACATCTGCTTGCAGCAACTTTGCACTAAAAATCAGCAATAGCCCAAACACTTTCAGACTCTTCAGAATTGCCTAAGAGAATCAGCAGAAAAGGTAATTTGGTCACGAGCTCTTGTTCTCTTGCTGCTTCACATGTAACAGGAGCACACAGATTCTCTGGCTGAGGGAGGAGTGAGGTGAGTGATGTGTTGACCTATTGTTTTTTTTAAAGATCACATTATATTCAGAACTACTCTTTCTTCAGTGCTATTTTCCTTGCTTTTCCAAAACAGCCTTCTCAAATCTACTAAAAATCATCATGCCACCTGCCTAAGCCTTCACTTGCTTCCTGTTTATCAAAGAAACCACTTCTAAGGCAGTGTTGTTGTTGTTTATAAAGATTTGTCCTCCTCTGTTCTAAGTCCTTTTGATCTCCAGCCTCTACTTGTGCAGTTTCTCACTTTTCTTTGCACAATAGCTTTGCTTTCTCTAACTGCATATTGTTTGAGTACTCGTTCATCACAGGTTCTTTGTTTTCTCTCCTTTCCCTGCCTTGCCTTTGCTTCATTATTTTAAGTGTCCAACATTTTTCAATAAGTGACTTCTGCTTTTATTATGTCTTTATTTTGCAAAACATTCCTTTACATGCCAAAACTGAAAATTCTCAAATGCAAGGCTTGTAGAAGCCTCTCTGCCCAAATGCTGGGCTAACACATTTTGCCACTGTGTCTTTCTGTGAGTCTGCAAGAAGTAAGAAACTAAAAGTGGTTTTTAAGGTATAAAGACATACCCCATCTTTTCAGTGCTACTGGAAAATACTTACTTCTAGTCAATTGCCAACACTGCTCTTTTGAGTTTGTGAATATTTTTTTTCTTTCTTTGTGGGAAATTGCAAACTATTTCACAAGCACTGAAGCAACACTTCATACTAAAGCACTTTTATGTGCCTACAAAAACAGTTTCAATTAAAATTGCATTCATAGTTTGGACAATTGACACTATTTCCTTTATTTTAACACTTGTCTTATTTACAGCTTCAGCTCCTTGGAATCAATGAAAATCAGGGAACCATGGCTTGATATAAACAATGAAAAGTTCAGGTGAAAAAGAACAGTAGTCTTTGTAGTTGTGCATAAAAAATGGAAAACTTGATCCCTTCCTGCTGACCCCCCAAAATATTAAAGCCCTCAAACTTATACTTCTTTGTGACAGGTAATGATATTCAAGGCAGGATTAAGAAGAGAAGGTTAGAACGGACCTGTCCTCCACAGCCTCATGGATGGGAGAGCAAAGAGGGAGACAGACTCTTCCCAGAGATGCACAGAGAAAGAGTGAGAGGCAGCAGGCACAAGATGCAACACAGGGCGCTTCCATGAGATCTTAGGAACAGTTTTTTTCCCCAGAGAGAAAGGTCCCCATTATAGTAAAGTCTCAGGGCCATCATGGGATCTCCATTCTTGGAGCTATTCAAAACACAGCTGGCCATGCTGAGGAGCAATCTGAACTAGTTGGACTAGTGCTGAGGAGGAGGAAGCAGAAGCAACCTCCAGAGGTCCTTCCAAACTCCATCACTTTGTGACTTGTGACACAGGCATTTAGTAATCCTAAATTTCATTATTTACACCCCACACATTTGAGAGAACAATTGCTGACAGGCACTGTGGTGCCTAAAAGAGAGATACTTGCCCCTGACTCAAAGGAAAAAACAGAAAGAAAGAAAAAGAAAAAATTGGTCATCCATTACATTGTCTGCCTGATTTCACATTGTGTCCTATATAATTCAACCAGAGATTGCTAGAATGAACAGTATGTGCAAAATGTAAGATAGAATCATAGGGGAACTAAAACAGCAAAAAAGATGCTGTGTTGGCTGATACAAATGCCAAGAAAAAGGACATATACAGATATTGTAGCCCCTAAAATCTTTCAGGGAATAGCCTTCTGCTCAAGAAGCAAAGAAGCATGAGTCTACCTACAAACTACTTCAAATTTTAAAAGATGTAAGCACAATTTACACAGTGCTAGATGAGTACAAATCTGGCCTCTGAAAGTTAGTGAATTGCTGGATACCCTGGAAATGTACGTGCAAGCTTCCTCACCCCTCTTTGACAACGAGCCAGAATTCGGCGCTTCACTTTCAGCCTCACAAATTTGCACCATGGGCAAGAGAGAGCAGGCAGTGAAAGCAGCCTTGCTGCTTCTGCTAGCGGCAAGATGTTTCCTCCAGAGCAGAAGCAAAGCCCCTGCAGGAACAAAGACCACCAGATTAGTATTCCTTAAAATTGATTTCCTTTTTTCCCCCCACATCATCTGAAAGCCAGTGATTCACAGCAATTACCCCAGCGTTCTGAATGGAGTGATGCACCCATGTCTGAGGAGTGACAGTGACCCTCAACACTCAAGGTCCATAGTGGGGGGAAGTTTCATGGGGCGCTGGAGGAGCAAAGCCCCTCACAGTGCTAAAGCCTCACCAGTGAGGAGCCTTCAGCATTAACCGTTCCAGCCACCTCCAGTCACAAGGCCTGGTCCTGCAACCTCAGCTCTTTCAGGTTTTAACCAGCAGTTTTCCTCTTGCAACACAAGCACTGATTTAATGCCATCTTTACCATTGCCTGAGCTGCCACTTTCACTCAGAGGACAAACCTCGTCCCACTTCCCTTGAAATCATTATAATTCATCATACAGTGGCATCTAGAAGCCCCGGATATGAAGGCCCCACTGTGACTTTTCTGATTATATCAGAGAGTGAGTTCACAAAATACTGCCTTGTTTTTCTCATTCAATGCAATGCCTAACAAAATGGAATTTCAGTTTTTTCGCCTGAGGTTGTTAGTAACAAACCATGTATAAATAATAAAAGGCTGGTGTATGCAGATGTCCACAGTGGGAGAGAGAAAATTACCTAAGGACTTAGCATTTGTCCTTAGCAGGATGAGTTTTAAAAGGTTAGTATGGTATTTCAGGGAATATTTTAGTACTGCTACAGGTTGCCTATTTTCACAAATAGATCAAGACAGACAGTATATAGATAAAGCAATCTACAGCTGCTTCAGCCAGGCATAACCAGCTCTAATAGTTAAAGGTCTGAGATGGTTTTTTTCTGCACTAAATGAACTTCCAGCACACAACAGGCTGGCTTGGCACTACCATGGACTGCACCCCTCTTCCAATAAGCCTGTGCCCCTCCCTGCTGATTGTGGTGGCAGACACTACCTGTGTGTCCCATTAACACTGCAAGAGAAGCACCAGTCCTGATGACAGCTTCATGGTGATGGACTTTTGCAGATCTCAGCTGAGGAGCTAACCGTAGCTGTAGAGAGGAAGAACTCATTCTGCTCTGCTCTACCTCGTAACTCCACAGTATCTGAAAGCTTTCTGAAAGGATCTTTAACTGGTCTAAATGACCCTCTTGGAGTAGTGTTTTCAAAAACTCTGAAGTCATTTAGATCTCAGAAGATCACTATCAGTAAACCAGGCTTTTAAAAAAAATAGTAACAATACACTGCTTTTAACAGCACCGAAAAGCGTAGAGAAAATACCCAAACTGGAAATTTGTTGTAAAGTAAATTTTAAGGAGGTCTCAAAGTATTATCAGACATCAAAATTTCTAAAATTTGCAATGTCTGTTAAAAGGGCTTAGTCCAGGTAAAATATGTGGACTTCCTACACCACCACCTATCAGCGTATATCCAGACTGTATCTCAGTGGTTTACAGAGGATGAGCTGCTAGGACCATCATCTGGACAAAAGGATTATGAGGAGAGGTCAGAGTGGGGGATAATGCTTGCAACCTGCTTTAGTGACAGGAATGATCCGATGATTGTGAAAGGACTTAGCAGAGGGAACTTGCAGCAAGGCAGTGAGAACTCCTATCTGGTCCTGTGGAGCTCTACACTCCCCTTTCAATCTCTCCTTACCAACAAAATCCTTCATAGCCCAATGGTAGTTCTAATTATAGAGTGGGAATTTCTTCTGATAAGGAAGCAGTCCACCCACTGCAGCACACTCAGTGCAGATGCTCCTTTAACTTCTGAAAAAACTCCACCTGAAAGGCAATGAAGCGGAGTGGCTCAGCACACAGTTAAGGCTACCAAACAAAGACCGCAGAGACAGGCACAATTCTCGTTATTTCCTAAAACTGGAGTGCTCCATTTTGCAACCCTAATGATCTTCTTTAAACATAGCTCATGTGTGTAATAAATAATTCCATCAATACTTCTACATTGTCACAGAGCTCTCCAGTATGACTTCAGGAGCAGCTGGGAGAACAGCTATAAATAAAACTGCTGTGAGTAGCATTGATAGTATCTAGTGTTATCAATACAGGAACTGACTGACAATCGAATAATCAAGAATGATTGACACCAGTGTCTGATGGCTTCAAGGCAGCTGCAGACAGAAACCAATGCATTAAGTCAGAGAAATGCCAATGTCCTGGCTTTCTCTATGAAAACTCTCCGAAGCAGAGCTGGATTTAGCATGCTTTTGTTCTTTCAAGAGGCAGTGGATGGAGCATTGTTGTGCCCACCTTGAAAACCAGGAATAAAAAAGAAATGTGAAAGCTTTGGGAATGGGGTTGTAACCAAAATAATGATAAAATTGTTATGTATCTTAGTCTTCAGCATTGGGGTGCATCCGGCGCCGTGAATAAAGAATGCCTGCTTTTTAACACTACATTGGTGTTACGAGGTTTATTCTTTGCGATTTTGGTGACAGGGTCACCTTGGTTAACATTAAGGAATCGCTGAGATAGATGGTTCTTGGCATTTGTTGGCCATTGTTCAAAAAGTGTTACTTGATGACACCAGCAAGCCTACTTTTTCTGTGTATTTATTTTGGAGTGAATGTATGCAGTCTAACCCTGTATGCTGTGAAAGACTTCTGGATAGACCTAAGGGAAAGAAGAGTTTTCTTCCTCATATGAACACAAAACAGGCAGGAAATCCCTTGCCTGTGACATTTCTACGAGCATCTTTACAGAGATGCATGCACTCTAGTAAATGCTACCTCTTCAGCCTAAAGAAAGTAAAACAGCTGAGAAATTATAGGATACAACTCTATGAAAACACAAGCATCACAGAGAAAATGAGCAGGGATCATTTTTTTCACCATCTCTTCTCATCCAAGAATCAAGAAGCAACAAATGTAGCAGTTTCAAAACAAAAGCGTGATGCTTATTCATGCAAACTCTACTTCAGCTTTGGAAACCCTAGCTACAAAGCACTGTAAATACTATAAAGATTTTCAAAATGCAGGCTGCAGAAACAACTGAACAAATTCAAAGAATAAAGCCCTCAATGGGCTTCTAAGCACAAATACCCCACTTCTGGCTCAGGAATCCCAAGCCATTACTTTCCAAAAGTTCAGGCACTGCTCAATGAAGCAACACTGTGTCCTTGCCCTGTTTTTGCAATTTCTTGTACAAGAGTGCCTGTTTGGAGACAGGACATTTCACTTAGTGGACACTATTCTGATCTGGTATGACTATTTCTGTGTGACATGCACTCCATAATGCTCTTTGATGTGATGGCTTTTAGGATCAGGGTAACTACACTTAGTAATTTCAGAGAAGGAAAAAGTGTATGAAATGGAAATTAATAGACAGTCACCTGTTCTGGCATGAGTATTCATCTGGGGACCCTGAGGCTTCAAGGTATCCACTGTGGATAACCATATCTTATCTTTGTTCTTATTTGCAGCATGGACACGACCTCCAGGACAGATTGTGTGTAATCACCAAGGGCTGTGAGAGAGGAAGACAGCATCTCCCAACTGCCTGGAGAGATAGGAGCCAAGAAGCAGGAGGCTAAAAATAAACCCAGCTTATTGACATAGCCTTATTTGCTTCATGGCTGTGTGATGGAAAGACCAGGCTGATCCATTGTGTCATGAAAAAAAGGTCAGCAGGCCACAGTCACTCTATGGCTCTGTTTAATGACAAAAGGGCCAGCCTGGGGAAAAATAATCAAATAGTCGCTAAGAACTGTATGTATACACACACTACTGCATGTGAGAAAATGCATTTCTTTGAATGCATTTGACGTAACATTTACTATAATTCTAGGAGAGATATACACAGGTTTTCAAAATAACCATTGACTGCACTGACTTTGGTGGTGGGAGAGGGACAGCCTGGGTTACTTGGACCTTGGTTTGCCCAAAGTGCTAGGACCACATATTCTGAAGAGTCACCCAGGCTCTTCTAAAATCTAGCAATAAGCATGCTTGGCAACTGAGAAACCTGAATTCACAGCCCACTTGAAAAAGTGGCTTAGGCTTCTTTTAAGTCTTGCTTTCCTACAGATTCCTACATCCCAGCCACCATCTGTGCTTTCAAAACAGCCGCTGTCTGGTGTCCTCAAAAAAGCCACCATCTGTGTCCTCATAATCCCCCTGCCCCTCCTCCCCATGCCTACTCTTCCATGGCACTGAAGTGACCGCTGTTGCTTCTGTTCATCTCCCATCTCTTTTGGCTGTACACCCAACCAACCCATGTACACCCCTGCTACAAAGGAACCTTCCTTCTGTGAATATACTGGGTTGAAGCATAAGACTGATTTCTCATCAAGTGCCCCACTCTGAAAACACAGACAAGTCTTTGTGAAGGTGAGTAGTGGTTGAGTTATATCCAGATGGTCCAAGCAAGACAACAGTGGGGGTCAGCCTGTCCCAAGGCACAGTATTATCATTACCAAAAGTGATCTATGCCCTCCTCTTCTGTTTAGCATGTAAACATATTTCCTACCGCAGAGGTTTCTTAAATGTTTAATGAAAAGCATTGCTTTCAAACCATTCTTTAATCTTCAACTACAAAATCGAAATGCAGCATACCCGCTGGATCTTCCTACCTACATCCCTATAGCCAATAAATTCCATTTTCCTCTGTTAAGGAAGTTTATAAGATTGCACCTGTTATAGTAATGTATCAGATGGAAATAAAGAATTTGACATTATAAGACAACTTGGAGATAGAGACTTGAACTGGATGATTTCTAGTCTAACATTTTCACATTACTATTTTTCCATCTGCCCATAGCACAAAAATCACACTACATATGGCTGCCAAATTCTGCAGGACCAAGTATGTTCTTCCTAACATTCTTTCTTAGCCCTTTCTCTCATGTGCCTCACATAATTTGCCTGCTGTGTTTACTTGCATGTATAATCAGCAAAGTCTTTATCGTTCAGTACAAATAACACCTCCCCTTCCCCCCCCCCCCAATTCCAGTCTCTAAATTATTTAAAGATCAGATAAAACAGAACAACATGTTCTAGCTTAATTGCTTCTTGCATGGTCCAATTAGGTTTCACTAGAAAACTGAGAAAAAAACCTGTCTTTAACACACAGGGTCCTGGATAACACCACCAACTTACATATTTTTAAAGACCTTCTTTTTTGGGGGATTTTTCTCATTTTAATTGCAAAACAGTGCTAAAGAGTTCACACTTTGTGGCTGAAAACCCTCTCAGAGCTGTTGTACAGCTTGGGGAGGTTAGCTGATCTTTTTAAGTATCGAAATGTAGAATTCAATACTGCAAAGTACATTTCTATCGGCAGTACAGTCAGCCTGAAATACAACACAAAGTAGGGCAAAACTGCCTAAGAACAGAAGATAACTCCAGAGTTGTGCCTTTTTCTCCACTGCTGTTGTGAATTACATGCTGCTGAGTAGTTGGCAAAACATTTTTTTGCCTGTCTGTAATTTGGCCTGGGCTCAAAGCAGCTGTACCCTGCTCAGGGAACAGGCTACAGCAGCAGCCTCTCAACCTCACTCATTTTGGTGGAGGCATTTCCAGCCCAGTTTTATACAGCTGCTTAACTTATTCAGAGAAGAGCTAAGCAACTACCACAATGCGAAAAAGGCAGAATATAACTGGAAATGGACAAATCATTATTTATATCAGTGGAGTATCACAGCTGAGTTCCGCTTACTCACATTGGAACAACAGACAGCTAAAAACTAAATCAGTTGCTTTCAAACTGGGACATAATCAAAGTCAATACTCTAAATCCAACAGCCTCCTGGCTTGTGCAGCTCCATAAACTCTTTCCACTGCAAAAGTGGAGAAATGTGTATAGCTTGGATGTTTTCCTCAGAAGTTTCTACAGCACGGGAATTTTTTTAAATGCCTTTAGACTAGTCAGAGTGTTTAACATTGCTAGATATGCAAGGATGAAGCATGGATTAGAGCTGACAGTCAGACTTAGTATTTTTAATCAGAATTAGTATTATAAAAATAGCCCAGAAATCCATAAAAGAAGGATTACAACATTTGAAATAACCCAAGATACTTCCTGTGATGCAGCAAGTGTCACTCATTCTCTTTTCACCTATACTAAAGCTGAGCTAATTTGAGCGTGCCAAGATTATTCATATTTCGCTCTGATACTTAATAGCTCCTATCAGAGGAAGTATTCATAGTTAATAAATGCTAATTAATTAAGTTCTAGGACCCTCTGAGATATAAGAAGGCATCAGTATATCATATATTATCTCAAAGACCAAAAGCTTTAAGCCAATTGATGTATGGAATGAGAAGAACATAGCCCAGGACCTCATCTTCTTGGTCCCTTACACTGACACTCAACTTGCTGCCTCTTCCACATTTACCAACACAGGGATGGAAAAGGCCTGTTTCCTAGGAGAACTCCAAGCTCTCCCTAAAGTTTCCCTCCACCAGAGCCAAGCCCCACTCCCAGGCAATAGCAGAAGCTTTTTGGCTGATGAAATGTGTGGGTTAAGAAGTGAACCGAGAGCTGCCTGAACATCCCTGGACCAGAGCAGGTCAGGGGTGTACTCTCACCAAGCATCTGCAGAGGCAGAACAGAAGCCAAGTGGGCAGGTGCAGAAGGGCTTCTTAGCAGTGACAGTAATTAGCTATGATTAGTGGGGGTGGGGTGGTGCATGTAGCAAATTCATTGTCACTTGGAGTCAAAGCCAGGTTTGGATGTCTTCCCAGCAGGTTTGTTCCACGTGCACCATCAGTGGCTGGCCTGAATAAGGACGAAGCAGTAATTCCTGTAGTGCTGGATTTGCTGAACGAAGCAGGGAGGGTGAGTCACTGCAGGGATTGAACAGGATAATCACAGGTCTCCCTGTCTGGCTGTAGGATGGGTGCATTTAAGACACTTGGTTCCAAAGGACAGGCAGGTAGACATGTGAATTACATTGTACCCATGCTTATTATATCTGGTCACCGTTTGCTAGGCACAAAGAAGCACTTTACTTTAAAGGCTGATTGGATTGAGTGTCTCAGAGCTTCAGTGATGCAGTCATGGACTGGTCTGAAATAACTCCTACTGATCCCAAAGCTCAAATCCTCCCATGCATGGAAGGCAAGGCATTGCTGTAGCTTCTCCGCTTGCTTTTTTGTCTTAGGCTAACACTGGGTTCACTTCATTGTCTAAGCTATGAAGCCTGCCAGGACAATGGCAGATCCAAACTGAACAGACTCCTTTCCCTCTGCAATACTCCCTTTCTCTGTAATCTCACACACATACTTCTTCTCTGGATGAAGGAAGCAAAGGAAGGCCTCTTCCTATACAGGTCTTGTCCCCAAGACAAGCTGATACACACCCTGAGTCTGACAGCATCTGGCTGCTTCAAGGCATGAAAGCTTTGACCTTTTCTTGGTCAGAACATGGTTTCATTGCAAGCAGCAGGCAACAAGTGTCATATAGGTAAATGCATTGTCTGAAGAATGTTTGACTCATAGAGGTAGTAGAGATGGCCATTTCAGTAACTTCTTTAACTCTTATATTAGTATTTAGTAATCTCTAGATCATCTCTTAACTTTTCTTCTTGCCTCAATAAAAAGCGACCAAATCTAGAGCCACCTCCAAGCTTTATGTAGCCTTCAAAATACAGTTAATACTCTGATCTCTTGGTAACGCACTCAGCTAATGAAAACCACACAGAAAACTCTGAGCACTGTTATTTGCATTACTGGCTTCAATTTCAACATCTTTGTCCTATATATAAAAAAATCCACAGGCTTTAGGAAGAGGACATGTGACACAGGTAACTACATTCATTTTCAGTCTCTGCAGAGGCAGATATTCATCAACAGTTAACCTTTTGGGGAACATCTGAGACTGAAGTTGTGCTCCCAGTTCTGTGCATTGTTCTGAGGGCTCCGCTTCTCTGTTGCAGGGGCAAGGGCAGACAGTTTATTCCCCAACACAATTTCAGTGTGTTCCTAGGGTTTAGTAGGATGATCTGTAAAGGGATACAGCCATCTCTGGTGGGGAAGACAAAACTGAGCTAAGTGACCAGACAAATGGACATAGACTGAGATATCTGACTGCAGGGATAAGAGTTACACCACACAGGTGTTTCCTAGCTAGATGAGCCACCACTGCTTAGATTCAGCCTAAACACTCCTCTCCTGCTCACACAACTATCGGTGGCTTTTTGATCTGCTGATCCTACCTCTCTGCAGGCACCTTGGGTAAAGTGACGTACAGGCAATACCTGAAGCCGAACCGTTCCTCCAGCCAGGTCCATAAGCTACAGAGTATTACACAAATCCTTGTTTCAAGTCCTCCAAGTGCATTAACAAACATGTGCAAAAGGTATCTGTGGAGCAAGGAAGATTTCCCTGTATGGGAGGAAGGAGGTTTTTGGGTCCCAGCCAACTAAGTGACACAGGACACCCTGCAAGAGGCGTGCACTGGGCTGTTTTGTTTACTAAAAGTAGCTGTCCTACACTGGAAAGGTTGGTTTTACTGGTCCTGTAACAGTCCAGTAAACCACTCTGGCTTTGCATGAAGAGTTTGGGTGGATAAAGCTGGACTGGATTTGCATCTTAAAACTCAAGTTTCTATAGAAATTCTATCTATAGAAAGCAAGTTAGGAAGATCCCAGAAATCATCCTGCCAGGGACAGCGATATTCTTGAGATGATGTCATCAGTTTTTCTTTTTCCCTTTGCCAATGTGCCCAAAAAGTACTTTTCCTTTTTTGAGCAACCTTGTTTCTAGCATGTCTTTGCACATAGTACTAGACACTCAATCTGACCAGCTAGATGTTGCAAACTTAAAATAAAGTAGTTCTTTGAGCTCAGTGAACAGTGACTAGATAAAATCAGCAAGCTTACATTTTAGACCTTAATTCAACAAAACACTCCAGCATGTAATTACTTAAGTCAACAAAGCCATCAAAATAATTACATGTACCAGTTAACATTCAAAGACTTTCTGATCTCACAGTCAAAGCTGAGGGACACTGCACACTGGAGGGCCAAAACTTACGGCCTTCCAGCTGTAATGGGAGCTATATTTGCAGAAGAAAGCCAGAATTTGGCTCTCTGACATGTGCAATGGTTTTACTGCAAAACTGTTTTGCGCTGCAGTCATTGCAATCAATGAAGGACGGTATATGGCCAGTTTGACTCCAGGTTAAATAACCTCCATTCATCCACAGAGCACTAATGCATTTCAAAATGTGTGCCTGGGTAAAAATACATAGTTTAGCTGCAATAAAAACCTATCACCTGCATTTCTCAAGAAGCTGTTCAGGTGCTGAATAGATACCTCTGAGATGTAATGACAAATAATGTGTTTCATTTCCTTGCTTTACTAGTGCTGAGCTAAAGCTGTAGGTTATGGGGTGCAGAAGAATTCACATCAGCTGTGCAGATAGTATAGGACTATATAAGAAGGCACTTATAGCTGGATCACAGCTCTAAACCTTTTGTAATGCCAGTGTTATGGGAACAGTTGCATTCTGCATAAGGCCAAGCAGCTATCAGACACCCAATCCAAGAGAAAAATCCAGCATGTTGGTGTATACAGTCCATTCAGGATCCACAAGTCTACAGTTTCTCCAGTGAAAAAGGAAAATCATTGAAGTGCAGAAATTACCGACTTCATTGTGTATGGATTTCAGCATTATGATTACATTATGTTATGTGCCAAATGTGCACTCTCTGAAGATAGTGTTCATAATGTCTTCAACCTGAATTCTACAGGATTTGATAAGGGCTGAGGTATACTGTAGCACTTCCAACTCCTAGGAACCCTGTCTCTACACAGCTGCCCGTTTTCATGAAAGTTGGAGAAACTCAAAAGCTTGGAGATCACAATCCTGCTGCCAAACCTCATCAGCAGGCCTAAATGTTATTTGGGAGACAAAGGGAAAGCATCAAGACTAACTGACCGAGGTGCCCACCTACGCATAACCTTCTAATCTTCTGTTCCTTAGGAAACCAGAGCACAAAACCATGCTTGTAATATTCATGATTACCAAAGAATCACAGAATCACAGAATCGCAAGGGTTGGAAGGGACCTCGGGAGATCATCTAGTCCAACCCCCTTGCTAAAGCAGGGCCACCTAGAGCATGTTACACAGGACTTCACCCAGGTGGGCTTTGAATATCTCCAGAGAAGGAGACTCCACAACCTCCCTGGGCAGCCTGTTCCAGAAGGATCTTCAAAATTTACAAAACCTTTTCCCAATTCAGTTTAATCATTGCAGGTCTGTGGACAACCTCAGCTGAGGATGTACCCTTTCCTGAGCTCTCTTACCTCCTGAATAAGACTGGCTGTAAAATGGTGGAGCACTCAATGGAAAACCAAGAAGAGCTAGATGGTAAACATTATGCTCAGTCTGGCAATTTATATATTTTTATTTTTTTTAAATGCATTTCATTTTTCTCTCCATTGTTTTTGCACTGCAGCCTCTGCTGTGGGCTAAAGGCCAGTAAGTGTAGCTCAGGTGGCATGTTCTTAAATCACTTCACTGTGACACTAATATTGCATCCCTCTTGCACTGTGGGCTGCCAGGTGTAGGGGCTGTGAGCATGCAGGCGTTTTCTAACCACACCAACCAAACAATACTGAACCTGGGAAAACCCAGGAAGATCAGCAGCAAAAAAACTCTATCTGTGAAGGTCTCTCCTCTTTAGAGGAGACCTTGTAGCTTCTTCCAGCCAACGGTACCCAGGTGGGCCCTGAGCAGGCTTCTTGGACTTTGCCATAGGAGAAATAAGGGCAGGGCAGGGCAAAGTTAGAGACAGAATCTCTTGGAGAACCCTAAAAGCAATGCTGGTACATTCTGTTGGCTGCTCCAAGCACAAGTGAAGCCAAAAAGTGACTTTGAACTGATCACAGTGAACTGTGGGTCAGACCCCCTTGGGCATACTCTGAGCTTTGTCCCACCTCTACTCACCCTGAAGTCCCTAGCTGCTCTAGCATGGGCATGAGCGGTAACAGAGCAATGCTGAAATTTGGAAGAGTTACCTTGAGCTTTGATGGCAGCAGGGAGAGACAAATTTTGAGTGCATTTAAAACCCCCACCACTTAATCCTTTTTCTTGGCTCTGATTTCTAGTAGTTAGTCTTTAAGTGTCTGAAATTACATGCATCTTATCTGCAGAAGACAGGTAAGCAATAAAAAGTTTGTGGAACTAACTTCTGATTAAAGCTCCTGAATAACCCAGTTGTTGAGACAGGGTGGGAAAAGGTTGAGGGATAAATAAGGAAGTGGAAAGAATAAGAAAGATGTAATTTTAATTTTTTCTTTTCACTGTAGAGCTTAAAACGATAAAACCCAGAGAACTCAAGCATGAGGTAATTTTCCCCAGCATCCTGCTTTCTAAAAATATCTGCTAGCTCCATTCTTTTTCCACCTAATTAAAAGGACTGATGTCAGAGCCTTCAGTTATGTCAACAGCAGCCCCACCTCCATTTCCCTCCTCTTTCCTACCTGTGACACCAGACATGGTGCGTCTGTGAGGAGCAGAGTCATGGGGCTGTGCCGAGACCTTCCCCTTGGGTCTGTTAGCAAGGGGGGTGAGGAATGGACTCCACAATAGTGCAGTCAGACAGAAGGGAAACCCTGGCCAAAAGCAAAACTTACTCTTTCCATACATTCACATCTTCTGTTTGTCTACACTACAAAGCACCCAGTTTGGGGGACATCCTCAAAGACTGCAAAGTCTAAAAGAACAGCGTAGATAATCTCGATAAAAGGTTGATCCTGTTCAGGGACTGTGGAATAGGTTGGAGTTGTTCAGGGATTCCCATTTCTCAATATGCACCTGGTACTCTGACATGGATATTTACATTTCATGGCCATGTAGCAGCCACCTTGCTTTATGAATTACTGTGCATTCACCAGAGTCCCTCCCAGGTTGTGTTTTGGAGAGCATATGTCTGTCCTTACCAAAATACAGTGCTGAAGAACTAGCTAACAAACAAGCTGTAACTACAAGATGCTACACATGGTCCTCTGTGAGGTGTTAGTAGAACATTGCGGTGGAAACTTAAACTGAACCTGAAAAATAAATAATGAAACACTTCAACCTAGAATATGTTCTCTCCAAATTTCACTCCTAACTTTTGGAATCTGCATTTAAATAGATTCCAGGGATGGCTAATTTACATACCAAGTGTCTTTTCACTCATCCAGTGAACACAGATATTCTGTGTGTGCTCCTTTCTAAAAAAAGAGGAAACTCTGGTGAATCTATGCCTGAAAAATATAAAATGAACCTCAGGAGGCTATTTTTCCTCCTGAAGATACTGGAGAGGGGCTATGATAGGAAATATTGGGAGAAATAATAAATATTTTATCAGAAATGTAGTAACAGGATTCCTTCCTCATTTTGCAAATCATCACTCATATATGGCTTTTTATCCTCTGGTAGCTCCAAATCAAAAGACAAAGTGCCTGTCATTACCGTTATTTTGCATGGTCTTCAGCTAGCAAGGGATCCGCTTGCTTTTTAAATAAATAAAATTCTAAAATTCTAGAAAGGAAACTGTTATGGTACTGGTCCAAGCACTGAGGCAAGTTTACAAAGACCAGTTCCTCCATGCAGCATGTGAATACTGTTTCCAGGAACACAGAATCGTCATCATTAAGATCTTTGTTTGACTTGGGTATTTAGCTATAAGCTTGTCAAAACTTAAACCTCAAACGCCATCTGCACAGCTGCAAAGCCAAGGGGACCCACCTGATCTTACATGCAGCCTATGAGTATAACTAGTCATCAGTTGGTTGAAATCTAGAAAATGACTACCACCTTAAGATTTCATATCCTATTGTCCTGCCCCCCCCGCGCCACATGTGAAGTCTTTCTATGCACTGCATTCCAAGGTGTTTGAACTTCTCCACATAAATAATATTTAACTTGCAGAAAATGGGACTGAGTACACTCATGAAAAGTTCTGTCTGTCTTTCTAAAAGTGCTGCTTCTGGCCCCCCTTTCAAAGCCTGGAGGGAATGCCTCATCCAAAATGCAGACGCTGCTCTCATTTGCAGGTGGTCAGCCTGGGGGTCTGGCCTATGACTCTCCAAGCATCCCCCCATCAGTCCCTGGAAGAGTTCACAAGGGCGGAGGTGGGCTCTCCGTTTCATTTGTCAAGGAATCAGTACCAGCATTGTTACCACAATGAGAAGACCCTCCTGTAGCAAGAGAAAGAAATACAGCACGAGGTCTGGCTGCAAAGGCGAAACCACCTTGGAAAAGCACCTTGGTGAAGATGGGGCTCCCGACATCCTTTTTACAAGACTGAGGCCACCTGATCAAGTGGGAAGGAGAAATTGTAAAGGAGGAATCTCTGAGTCCTGAATTTTCCATCTGTTCGGAGAAAAGGCACAAAAGGAATGAAAGCAAATTTAACGAATGACACAATAGTGTCTTGACCAATGACTCAGTTTCATTGCTGAGCAAGAGCCAAGAAATAAGGTACATCCCTAGCACTGATTTTTCTTTGAAGTGGCATCTCCTAATGTCCTAGCCCTTGACTGAACAAGTTATGTGCTATGCTATTGTGTCACCAAAAATATCCACTGCCAGTGAACTGATTAAATTAATTGGTTGTGCAGAGCATTTCTTTCCAATTAAATTGTTGTGAAATCAATGAAAGATTTTATACCTCTGGCAGGACTGTTTTGAATTGCTAGTACTGACAATTCTTAATTTGATACTTAATTGGTCTAAATAATTTATGCCTTGATTCTCAGCTGTTGCAGTGACTCTGAATACATCCTACTATAGTAGGAGAAGAAATTCTCTAAGGGAGGCACAATACCCAGTGCCTAATTCCCTACCAAAGATGCATATGAACTCTCCCAGCTTTTTGTCAAGAAAGGTCTAGCTTATTTTTGGCAAACACGATGATGAAAAGATCATCCTAAAATTATCCATTGATAGGTTGAAGTACCAGAAGAACCATCAGAATTAGATAAATTATTTCCTCTTTTGCTTTTTAAATGAACCTGTTTTGTTCCATATTTTACCAGAGTGTGAGCACTAATAGATAAAATCTTGTTGGCTCTAAGCCATTTAGCAACCTTGAGGGAGTAGTCCTTTGCCAAAAAAAAAAAAAGAAAAGAAAAAAATTTGCTCTGCAGCAAAGACAACAACAGGAAGTTACAAGTATGTGAAAGCAAGAAATGGTGGTAGGAAGTACTGAGTGACTTTAACTGGAATTTCTACTGGTAACTACTGTACAAAAATGTAAAGAGCAAAATGGTCTTCTTATTTACCTTGCTCATTGACATGGACCAAAAAACATCCTGCTGTAGAGATTGTGACAGGACTTGTTTAGGTTCAGTGTAGGGTGCCTCTCTGATCTAAAAGGTCCTTTTGTCAATGAGAATTTTATTGAAAAGCAATGTGCTTTGTTTCCAAGGACATCATTCATTTTGGGTCCAAAGTGGCTCCTGTCCCACTTTAAACATCATCTCATCTCACTAACTGAAGAGTATAGTTCTTGACAAAAATTCAATACAGTCCCCACTGAGGGCAAAGGGACAATTACTGACAAAAGAAGGAAGAAATCCAATATTGGTTTAGTTGCCCGCTCCAATAGGTGCATGTCCTTCTCCCACGCATTCCCTAATTTGGGCCCAACAAGCCAAATGATATCTCGTTCATCTGCTATTATGCATTTCAGAAGTTTGTCCTCTGTTTAATTTCAGTGTGCACTCAGAGCACACCAGCCCCAACCCAAGCACCAGACCATAGTGCCATCAGTCTTATGGTGTTAAGCCCTTGGAGCAGGGTGTCCTATACTGCACATATGCAACATTATTCCAGTTTCACAGTTGTGAGGCTCCCCAATCGCTAGTGAATAATCGTAAAGGTAAAGGCTGTAAAACCCCACCACTTTACTGAGTTCATCTTCCACTTCAGCTCTTCTGATATACTGAGTGTCTTCAGGGGAAGGCAGAATAGCACAAACTCGTGCTCAGGCTTTCTACTCTACCTTTACTCCAACACCACCATGCAGCCTCAGCCCACAAGGAATGTAACATCTGGATAACGATGATCTGAAATGTTAGGGGACCTCAAGGCCTATGCTTTACTAATTAACTGTAGTTTTCTCCATAAAGAGTAGAAGAAGAGTCTAGTCATACTGTTTTTGTCGCATTATGAAATTAGTCTCTGTATAGAGACTAATATATTCAAAGCAAACAGAAGCATGATACAGCTATAAAAGGTATGTTATTTATGCATGTAAGCACATTTCCAGGTGATTTTACATACAGTTCTATGCAATTAACTGACCTATAGCAATTAACCATTTAAACAACTGTTAATCATTTATAAACAGAAAGTTAACACATAGAGTGATCTGTAGTCCAACTAAGTCTGAATTAAATCTCATTCAGCTAAAAGTATTAACGCTTCTTCCTCTGCAGCTGCCGAGAGTCCCACTGGCAAGTCCCAAAGCTATGCTATTTTTGCCTCACTTTCAATAAAATGCACCAGCCTAAAGTCTCCTACACACTTTGTCCTGAATTTTCAAGATTTTAATTTGCATTAATGCATTTGTAAAGGAGAAAATCTGCACTGGTGAATATCTATCACAGATTTTCTTCTTCCCTTCCCCTTTCTGGATGACAACAAGAAGGAATCCTACTGTTCTATAGTGGAAAACTATCAACAAATTAAGGACTAGAGAGGAAATAAACCAGATTCTCTTTAAATCTTCCATGGAAGAGTGCCTGATTCTATTTGTGGCAAACTATTAATTGTTTCTAAAAAAAAATCGTATTGAGCTGAAGATTCATTTAAAGTTTTCAGTAAATTTTTTCCTGACATCCATAGGCAGAAGTTTAACAGGCTCAGGAAAGAGATGGTCAGGCATTGGCATAATAATACAGTTTCAGCCCCGTTAAAGAGGGTAATCTAATAAAGCAAGGTCCTCTGTAAACATAGTACAGTGTTAAAGATTTCAAATAGCTGAAGACAAGAACAACCCAGTTTATAAGGTAATGTAATTTAGAGGCCTTAATTTGGCTCATGTTACTGAAAGCAAAAACATGCATTCTAGCAGACTGCTGCATCAAGGGAAGGGCCATAGCTGTCCCAACAGGCTGGTGATCCCAATGATGGAGAAGGCAGATGTCTCGGAAACAGCGAGAGCTTTTCTACTGTGACACAACATGCCAGAGGCATGAAGTTCCCCTCAAAGAGAGTCAATGGACCAGACTATTCACTCATGCAAAGTGGCAGAGATCCAACAGAGATCTGCCCTGATTTATGACAGATGAGAGTCTGTAACGTTAAAGGCAGGGCCAGCTTGCCATAATTTTAGTTCCCTACCCGTGGAACTTAGCAGACATAAACCATGCATGCTTTCCAAAACAAAAAAAAATAACCCTTACCAAAGACACGTGGTTGCCTATGGTGTGTTACATCCATCTTCTGCAATCTAAAGTACCTACTCCACATGGCCATGTGACAGGATTTACCCCAGTAATGGAAAATGGGAAATTTTATGATTCCCAGTGTGTAGGCTCCTTAAGTCAGTGCTGCAGTAGATACTTTGCAGATGGAGGCAAGGGCAACAAGGGTGGACAGAGACAAGATGGGCACAGAGCAACAGAGGCACTTTTCCCAGGATCCCACAGGAACGCTGTGGCAACACCCAGACTCCTCACTTTTGTGTGCCCTCTACCCAAGTTTTTCCAAAATAGGCAATGCATGTCAGTAAGTGCCCAAACTGATGAAAATGTATGTGAAAATGAACCCCAGAGTAATATCTTTCCACTTACAGTGAAAGCAGGCATTCTGCCTAAAAACTCTTGAGCAATGACATGTATACCATCTCTTGCTATTCCACTCCCACTCCAAACACTTAATTAGGCTGGAAGCGATCCACACCCATTAATTTAACATGTAAAATACCTCTAAGTGAAATACAAGCAGACTGTCCCTGCCCTCCATCCCTAAAATAAAAGCTTTTCACCTATGTTTAATGCAACCACCACCTAAAGTCCAAAGACCTGTCATGGTTTCTAGCTTGATACTTATCTGGGACTATCACAAATTACATGTCCACGTTTAGCATTGCAGTTGTATATAGCCAAATTAGGAACTGGAAACAGTCCAAGAGGCTCAGACAGGATGCTGCTTGGTAGGAGATAATTTGTCTGATAAGGAGTTCTTCATAATTGGAGATGGCCTGTTTCTGGTGTCTGGGCTAAATCAGATGTATCAACAGCAAATGCATTTTGCAGATTAATGAGCTCCATGCTTACATATGTCAGATATGGACATCAGCTGCAGCACTGGAGGATAATGGTTCTCCGATGCATTCCCACAAGTCACCTCCAGACTCAGAAGAAATATACAGTCCCCAAGAATTCAGTAATAATACCTTAAGACAATTCTAACAGTCATGGGAGATATCTTAGGTATCTGGTAATACTCATGAGCAACATCAGTATGGATGTGATAACCCTCAGTTAGATTATGTAGCATGGCTGTCCATACAGTTAAAACTTCAGTGAAGCCACACAGAATCATAGGATCACATGATAATTTGCATTGGAAGACACCTCATGAGGTCATTATGTGTTCACTGGGCTTTGTCTTCATTTCAGGGGTAAGTCAGTTTAACCAGTGAAAACTCTTCAGCAAAAGGTCTAAGACTGTGTAGGGGGTGTGTGTCAGCAGCTAAAAGGCTGAGCAGCACCAGTTATAGTCTGAATACCACTCATGTCTTAACCACCTGAGGTAGGAGTGCTGTTACGCTCTCTTACGTGGGTTGGATGTGTTGGGACAACATTAATAAACTACAGTGATGACAAGCCACACAGCTGTCCTGCTGCAAGAGAGTCTTCTCGAATTGCAATTTATTAAAATCATATGCTCCCAGAAGAGCAACAGGGAGCACTGTAATGTGAAAAAAAGCATTGTACTATGATATGTCTATTGCAATTTGTAACATGATACTTATTGTCCCTTCTGCAAAGGCATACTCAGAATCTCACTAAATTCTGACAGGATCTCCTCATACAAAATGCCTTGAAGTTGGTGCAAATAAAAAACCAACAATCTTAATATCAATCTTGAAATTTTCCAGCTTTTTTTTGGTGTGAAGTAAATACACATAAAATAAAAATTCAAAAGGAGAAAATTCCAGACAGCTGTAAAGCTGTTTCTGAGAAAAGAGTTTTTACTTCAGTGGGCTGAATCTCCCA
Source organism: Gorsachius goisagi (assembly GCA_018403395.1). Classification (NCBI taxonomy): domain Eukaryota; kingdom Metazoa; phylum Chordata; class Aves; order Pelecaniformes; family Ardeidae; genus Gorsachius; species Gorsachius goisagi. The sequence goes on along the minus strand of BOSO01026264.1, from coordinate 2,664 downwards.
GGTTAGTCACTATCAGGAGCTCACCACTGTGTAGGTGGTTGCCATTCTCTTTTAAGAGCATCTCTGTAGACATGTAGACTTAACATTTAAACATTTACAGACTCTAGGTTGCAAACCTCTGTGTATCAGCAAGAGTGGACGTTAACACAATTATACAACTGAGACTCTTATCTTCTTATTGCAATACCACATGGAGGCCCCAAGCAGACAGAGGCTCCATGTGGGAGACAGGGCACAAAGTGTCCCAGGGATTTGGGTGGTCTTTGTGTGCTGCCCTTACTGGATTTTCTCTGGGGAGCTGCAGAACAGAGTGAATCACAGTTAAATGGCAGAGATAGAGGTCGTGACAGTCTGGACAAAAAGGGCCACGAATAAACAGCTCTGCTCTGTATTTCCTGCTCTCCAGTGAAAACGCTGTTCAACTGCGTGCACTTCAGCTCTTCAGCAGGGCTACAGACATGCATATGGTCTTCAACAGCTAAAGATAATACACAAAACATTTAGCCAAAAAGCCACAGGTCCAACTTGCCATGTAAATGGCCAGAGAAAAAATTTCCAGATCAACCAGCTCCATACAGGCACACCTTGGGAAATCTCCTATTGAGCATTATTCAGGGTGAGCAAAAGAACGCCAGTCTGCTTTCCATTACACCATATACATAGAGTGCTGCCAATTTAATATGCTAATTCAAAATAGCTACTCTGCTTTTAATTCACAACCTGTTGCAGTCCAGATTAACTTTCCTATATAGATGTGGCTTCAGGCACCTCTAACAAAAGCTGAGAGCCAGCATATTCTGGAGTAGGTTTTTCCAAATGTTCAGAAGTGCTTGCACAATGTAGCCCAGCTGAGAGCTCAATGCAGCTTCAAAATAGACACAAACAATACAATCAATTTAGGGATGATCCAAAACTACTGAGTTGCCTGTGGTGGTCTGAAAACTACTGGCTGCCAAAGAAATCAAACTAAAATTGCAACACTTACGATTTTATGTTTATATCTCAAATGATGGTAAAACTGTGGGCCTTGGGCAGAGTCCTTCGGTGAGAAGCAAGTTTAATCTTCAGTCAACATCATTTTAGCTGTGGAAAAAACAACCTGAAATACAGTTTGCAAAACTACCAAAAGCTGGTCTAGTAATTACTGGCTCAGACTATTTATAAATAATAAGCAGTTGGTCTTTTGGAAATACTGCTAGAATATGTACTGCATGAGAAGCAGGGACTTGATGTCCTGGAAGATAAGTGTCACCTGGAAATAACTGCTACTACAACAGCTGTATGATAAACAGTGAAGGATTCTCTATAGTATAAATACTGCACAGCTACGGATCTGCAAAACACAGATAACTGACAAGAATTAACCATTTTTAACAAGGAGTAGACGCAATACAACACAATTGCTGATATCAGCTATCTGAATTTGCAGAAGCAATTCAGAAGACCCAAAATCCCATTTCTTTGTATGAAAGATCATATTTGTGTCAAAAAATTGTATTTGAGTCTGCTGTTGTCTGCCATATATGGTGGCCTACTATTGAAAGCAAATGGGATTTTGTTAATCTTAGCAACTTGATGGGGAACTTAAATGTCCACGATCTTGTGCAACTAAAACACTGAAGTCAGCACTGGCTACTCACATGCTTTTATTGCGATTCATAAGATCTTGGAATTTTTTTAAATATAGTTGCAGCTCCTACAGTCATACACTCCATCAGAATGCTGACATCACTTTTTTTTTTTAATTTACCAGTAAATGTCTAGCTCTTGCAGCTGTGGAGAAACTCTTGCAAACAAGATCTCATAAAAGTTCACAAAACAAAAAGTAAACACAGAAGCGTCCATGCTACAATTTGGGGGCTTACCTATGTCTTTAAAGATGTTATTGCTTTAAAGATTGATATTGCCCTAAAACCCATTAACAAATCACATAAACAGCCCTATGATTTCATGTCACAAATTGTAAATTCTAGAAGGTTGCAGAATGGATGGACTGACAGCTGCAGCAGATTTGCTATGCTAAAAAACCAAACCAAAACAAAACAAAACACAAAACCAAAACTTGACAAGTGGGTAGAGGATATTTTCACAGCAATACATGCTAAATTGAACAGTACAATCTGATGATGTCACTCAAGTTATTGAAGGTGATGCTGAGTTAAGTGTGTAACACAGTGTGTAATAACACTTCAAGCTCAGTTTGCTTCTGGGCTGCATAGAGTATTCTGAAAAAGCATCCAGGGAGAAGTCTCAGACTGTGGCAGTTGCTGAAACAAGAAGTTGCCCCTTCAGTACCTATAGCAGAGTGGAGAATATGTTAAAATTGGTTTCCAAATGGATGGAGAATATGTTAAAATTCATTTTCAAATAAGGATATTAGCTAAATTTATGGCCTTTCAAAACAATCTACAATGAAGTACTTTAACCATTGTTTAATAACATTGTAGTGTTAGACTTCAGTGTCAACTGTTATCCACTGTTTGAAGTCTTGAGCAGGCATCATGGGGCCTGTGTTTGGAAGAACTGGTGGCTGTGGCGGTGTGCTCCCCCCTCGTCTCTGACTCCCGCTCCCTTGACCTCTTTCAAGTGATAACCACCTGTGGCGGTGGTGATAGATGTGTCTGGTCTGTGTCTGGTCGTGAAGGATGCACCCACTGGATGTGG